>SNQJ01S0192286.1:0-17906 GCA_010110895.2 Picea sitchensis
ATTCCTATTTACATCATGCATTGCATCTATTATACATTCACAACATAACTTGAATTGATATACATGTACTGAACTTACCCATTTTAATTTTCATGTTCAAATAATCAAATAATTATCTTTGTCATGAGCATATATCATGTAACATACAATTAGGTCTAGAGGTACACATATCAATGTCTAACCAAGTCTAACTGACTCCAAACAAATGCTAAACTTTGAATTATTAAGATTAGTAAACAACAATGTTCTAACTACCTAAGGTCAAAATATGGGGCATTACAATTAAGGTTGGCATGCAATATGTGTTTCAATTCTCTATGCGATCATTCTCTTGTGCGAGCACTAATGACCTATCTCTCCACCATCGTATATTGCCACATCCTAGTAACCATATGCCATGTCCATATATTCCATCCTTTAGTTTATAATCAGGAATTAATACCTTAATATCCTACAAATATTTGAATTATGTTCTTGGGTATGATCTGTCTCATCCTACTTTATTGTGTCTACCTATCTAATCTACCTACTTATCACTTCTATTATAACTAATTTATTTAAGTCCTATTATAATTGTGTGTAGGGACTATCTAATGCGCACTCCCATTCCACATATGGTATGTCACCACAACACAATGACCCTCATGAGTTGCGATGCTTCTTTAGTCGAATTTTGTTTATCAACCCTTTCCATGGATTTTCATTGGGTTTTGTTGGTTGTATCGTAATAGTTAGACTAGTGTACAAAACTTAGAAAGGTTCCAACTTTTTTTTATGCAACTTATCTAGTGGTTTGAAGTTTTCCAAAAACATAGGGTGCACATAAGTAACTTTTTGGGTGGTGTTCTTGGGTGTTGTTTTGCATTGATTCCTTAATTTAGACTCCTTAATGGGATGGAATCTTACCTGAATACACTCCACCACCCACGCCTATTATTTTATATTTGGGTGGTGCATATCCCACTAGCATGAAAGTGTTCATGTGACTTCTATCTCCATGGCCTATATCCTTTGGGTCTCAGGAACCAACCCTGTCATTTTTGCCAGGAATTTATCTATTGGTCCTATACAATCAAACCTTGGTAGGTTGCACAACTCTAATATTATCTAGAGCATCGCTTTGGTGATTTGTGCACATCTCTAGGTTGGTATCTCATACAACTTATTCTACCATATTTCCATAACATCCTCTAAATCCATGTCATAGGAACGAACACTTCTCCAGATCAGTTCCCCATTTACCATTGGATTCACATCATCATATGTATGTCCTATAATGTTTTATATGTTTTCTATGATGGAACTCTATGTATCTTCATTCATGGTCTCATTATACCTATCAACCTCATTTGGATCCAGCGACACAATAACATGTAAAGTGTATGTATCAGGGGACATATTCCATTACTTTATTTTCAGTACAACATTGTTATCAAATTCCCAATAAATACCAATTAGAGATAGATAAGGATCTCATTCATCCATGATCTCAATCACCTCGAAGTTTTTTTTAGTCTTCAACCCATCAATATTCACTTCCACTTTCTCTAGCCTGCCAGTCAAATAAATTATGTAATGGTTATCAAGCTTGAGTTGAATAGGGGACCACACCAAGTTTGGTTTACACATAAATTCCCATGACTTATTCAACAATATGTTCAAGTTGGATCCTAGGTCCAACATGATGTCATCCATCTCATAGCTTCTGAGCTCAATTGTCATCCTAAATTCTCTCCTCACGTGTTTCCTTCTTCTTACATGGTGCACATATCATTTTGGTCGTGGGGTATAAATCCCAACATTTTGGTCCCCTTCTTCCATACATATGGTCAGCATGTAGGTTAGTTTATTTTCATCAATATGGTCACACAACATCTTAATACAACAACCCAAGAAGTCACTTACTTTCTAATTCAATATTGGTTAAGTGTTTCACTGTGTTTCCTCTTGTGTTGTGGATTGCAACTCTTCACACAATGTGCATTTCTCTTCTAGTTTCTTTTTTTATTTGCGTTTAACTTCTTCATTCCCATAGGACTCTTCCAATGCCCTATGCACCATACTTTGTTGTTATTCATGCACACGGGATTCTTCCAACACCTTCTGCATTGTTTTATTACATTCTTCATGTGCATTGTCCTCTTCTAGGGATCTCTATGATTTCTCTGTGTGCACTGTCAAAGTTAGGAGGTGCTTTCATTTCTTATTTGATCTTTCCTTCTACATTATGAGATGAAATTTTTGCTCATTCTAGGTCAGTTCCCATATGAATTCCTCCTTGGGTTACCACCCATACATCCACTTCTTCTTCCATCTCCTAACTTTCATGCAGCTCAATAATCACCATATTGCATTGTCCCTTATTCTCTTCACACTTAGCCAATAACTCTGGTAAATACTCCATGACATGGTCTATGCTATGGAAATATCTATAGGGTGCATGCAAATTGGTACAAAATCATGACAGGTGGCCTATTTTTCCATAGTTAAAATGGGTAGGTGGTTTTCCCCTGCCACCATCGTATCCTCTTCCTCTTCCTCGTCCATATCCTCCTCACTGGACTCCTTTTTCAAAGCCTCCCCAGTTGAATCCTTTGTGATATCCATCCTTATGTTTTTCTTGGACCCAGAAAGCATCTGCAGTGTGCTCTTGCATCAATTACGACAACCATAAGTTGTTCACATAATGTCCCATGGATTTGAAAAACTCACAGAATGGTGTTTGTGTAGTCTTATGATACTTTTGTAGTGTTAATAAATGGGGAGTTATATGACCCCATTTTCTATAAATCTCACATCACTTGATCTGTGGCCCGATTGAAAATGGGTTCAATGCACCTATCTCCATAGAAATTCCTAGTGCAGGACACTCATTTCTATGGTGACCTTTTGCATAGCACAGGGTACACCAAAAAATTTCATGCACAACCTTAGCCTTAGCAATATCTTGTAGTTTCATTGTAAGGTTTTTGAGTTGATACTGTACCTACACAATCCATGTCGACGTCTTTCCACCTCCTGGCATAGACTCTAAGCGCATTGCAATTTCCATGGCCTCTGCCTAGTTCATCACTTTCTACTGGGTGAGAGGGACTCAAATGTGGGGTAGGAGTTCCACAATAAAACATTCTCTATGCTAGATGTATTGGATCTGAAACATTAGTATGTCCAACAAAATATTGAATCATTGGACATAATACCACACGGTTTCTCCAACTTGTTGCTTGATCTCTTTGATCTCGGTTACACACTTTGATTCCAACTTAGATTTCTGAAATTCCCTAAGTAGGTCTCTCTTTATCCTCATTAGGGACCTTCCAAAAGTGTGGTAGTCTTGTACTTCATATACCATGTCAAATCTATATCTCTCAATGTGGTCTCTATCTGCACAATATTGGATTCCTCGTATGTGACTCTCTTCACAGAATATATAGTTTCACACATGAAACAGTGTTGTTCTGCATCGTCTCTTCTGATACCATGAAATGTGGGAAGACTGAGGGTTGAATCTAGGTTTTTCATACTCAATATAGAGCCCTATCTTCCCAACTGAATATTACTTTTTTTTTTTTATACCGATGCTCTTTATTGTGAAGTATTGTTGACTTTTGCTTCTCCACTTATATCTTCTCCTTCTCATTCCTATAATCTTTCTTCTTCTACTTATTTCACCTCTACACTACCTTTGTTTCTTTCTTCTTGATGGAAAATGTGCAAGGGGGGTGTTTTAAAGAGGGTATTCCTCCATACTCTTTCATATTCTTTGGTGACGGATCCAAAATGTTAAGAAATAGAACAAAAAATATTGAAACAACAATATGATTGAAAATGCTTCAAACCAAATTCAATAATATTCACACAAAAGTTACAAATATATAGTACAATGGGTGATTCCACCTGTTGGTTGGTTTTGGTCTACATAGGGGGTGTAAGACCCAAGGTTCAGTTTGAATATGACCAACAAAATCCTCAAGACACTGGCCCTTTCATCATCACCTTCTTTCACAGATGAAGTCTCACCCAAGGTATCTATTGGGGCTGAAAGAATCAGGTTTCTGCAGTAGTAAGGGAAAGAGAGGGTGATGCGTGGATCATTCTTCCTTATCTTAGCTAATGTTTGTTATAGATTATTAATTAAATTATCACAACCATACATGAATATTACAACATAATCAATCCATATACTCAATCCATCATCATTCATAAATGCATAAAGACAAGTAAAGAACACAAGATGCAATATCCTCTCTAAACTCCTTCTTTATTCATTTTAATTATGTCTATTACATTCATGATATTTTCATAACCTCAATTCTCTTCTACATGCACACTCTCACACTCAGAGACACATACACATCTATATATACCTCTATATATCTCTCTATATCTCTCAATATCGTTACATCTTTATACCCCAAAATATAGGGTTTCAAGCTCTATTCTTATTTATCCCAAAATAACCCATTACAATGGATGGCATGGCCAGCGTCAGTTAACTTGCTTGTTAACTTGCTTCCTTTTCTCGCTTGCTTGTTGTATCCTTATGTCTCTGCATTGTCTCCATCCTTCGTGCTATCCTTCCTTCTGCTCCCTTTCTGTCTTCTATGCTTTTTCTTCCTTCTACGCTTTTTCTTTCTTATGCACATTTCCTTCCTTCTGTGCGCTTTCTTCATACTTAGATTTTTATCACAATTATATCCCAAAAATGCTTGTCCAACAGGCCCTCAACACTCACCTGTGGATCGCCCCAAGCCACTCAGGCATGTTTCCTGTTCTTCCTTGTTGCAATGAACTATTGCGCATCATCCTTAGCCACTTCCACCTATGTGAAAACTGTGGCCTCTATTACTGTGCCATGTTTCTGACTTCTTAGTTGGTCTTGTTCCTTTGGTTTCTTTATGTTTATTTGCAATTTTCCTTAGAGGGTCCTCCTTTTCCCTCTTGAAGGCATCTTCCCACCTGATGACAACTTAAGTCTGAACAACAACATCAGGAGGTGTGTTTTTGAGGGGGGAAACATTGCTTCTCAGAGAAAAAATAATTGGTAAGCCTCCTCTTCCTGTAATTTTCTTCTCTGTCAATAATCCGTTGACGTTGCTTGAGGTCGACAACCTCCTCCTTTTCACCTATGTCTTTTTGCCACATCTTTCGGTTCCGTTGGGGTGTCATATACGAGGTCAATTTTTGGGAAATATCACTTTTAGTGGGATCATGATCCATTTCCTACTCTTTTACTTTCATGAAGCCTTCATAACCCTTGAAACAGATCTTGACTCTGGTTTGGTTGTTATGCAATTTTACGCAGGAAACAATGTGAGTCCGTTATTTTGGTATGTACTCAACGCCTGAGTATGGGTCCATAGACATCTCTAGCACTGGATGTGCTTTGTAAATGTCCTAGTCCATAAACTTCAGGTTGGTAGGATTTTCCACCATATCTCCTTCCCTACTCAGCCCTGGGGGGTTAGTGGTATTCTTGGTGGAGCTTTCCCCATTTGTATAAATTCACTGCTCTGTGAGATGAAGCTCGATTGTATTATCATTGGGTCTCTCCTATTTTCTCACTATGATATGAAAAAATGAGTTCCACTTATGATGTTCTTATTATTTTGTGGTTTCATGCCAACTGTACTTGTCTCATCCTATTTTAACTAACTCATCCCCTCCACCACCATAGTTGATGAGTTGTGCCATCATTACATCTTAATTACAAAATCATTCAGGTAAGTTCTCCCAGGTACCGTCGATCGTCTATGATTTCTGACAACTTTCCTGAGTAAACGCTTATACAACGTTTTTATGACATGTCACGTTGATTGTCCAGTTATATTTTCTGTGTCTGGCCGTGGTTTAGCGATCTTTTCATGCCAACTTGCATAGTAGTGTGTTGTTCGTCACAGTTGGGCATGTCTATATCTTCTTTTTGAACTTGGCATTGTGGTATCTTCGCTTGTATTGATTAGCTCAGCTATGCAAGTTCTGCTACCCTGGAATTTCACCTACTTTCTTTCCTTCGCCTATCACTAACTGTTTATTTTTTTTCTTTCCTTTTTCTACTTTTTCTTTGGTTTTTCTTGTTTTTCTTTCTACTATTGTACACTTTCAATAATACATGGGTGCATGCATTGCACAAGTTACTGCGTAGACAATTGACTGTCTCTATAGATATTCAATCAACTTTCATTCACCATTTTTTCCATGACCTATCCATCCAAGGTTCCCAACCCCATAGCACCTATCTTTATTATCTGTTGGATCACATAAGGACCTAACCAGTGCATGTGAAACTTCCCTGTGTGCTGGAGATACTTACTATAATAGATTAATACTAAATCTCTGACTTGAAATTTCTTGGAATTAATGTGTTGATCGTGAAAGTATTTCTCTCTATATTTCTGCACTTGTTGGTGAAATCATACAATAAACCGGTTCTCCTCAAGCTGGACTAACTGATCCAATTGCTCCTCTATGGCAGCAACATCGAAGAGCTCAACGATTTCTGCTATGCATAGGATAGGTAGAATGAAATCCATGGGCATCATGACTTCCTATCCATAGACCAACTGAAACTGTGTCTTCCCTATCAACTTCTTACTGGTAGCTTTATATTCCCATAGTACCGCAAGGATGTGTAAGTCCCAATCATCTCATCCAATATTGAAAATCTTTGTCAAAGCATTCTCCAAAATTTTATTGAAATCTTCTACTGTTCCATTATCCTAAGGGTGATATGGTGTACTTTTCTGATGATGAATATGAAATTCCTCAGTTAATGCAGAAATGGTTCAGTTAAGAAAGTTCATACCTTCATCACTAAGTAGTATGCGTGGACATCCAAACTTGTTGATTAAATTCTCGAATAGAAACTGCGCAATAGTTTCTATAGTGAAATCAATAACTGGTGCTTCTTCCTCCCACTTGGTTAAGTACTCAATCATAGTGATGATATATCTTTCTCATGATCTCCTTGCTTTTGGGTTGATCAAAACCACAAAATCAACAACTCACTTCTTGAATGCTTGCAACGTAACTTGTGGATTTAATGTCATTTCATCGTGTCAATATGGTTTACCCACTCTTTGGCATAAGTCAGAGTACTGACAATATTTCTTCATGTCCTTGTGTAGTGTAGGCCACAAAATCCCTGCGTATAAAATCTTCTATGTCATTGCTTTTCCTATGTAATTTTCTCCAATAATATTATCATGTGCTTCCTCCAGTGTAGCTTTCCTTTTGTGTTCTAGTACAAAACACCTCAGGATTCCATCTTCCATTAACTTATACAAGTTCCCTATAATCAATTTATAGTTTTCTTATTTTACTACCAATTGTTTCTTTTGTGCTACAGTCATGTTGGAGGGAGCCACACCTGTATGTAGAAAATCCGCAATGTCCACGAAGTAATCATCCACCATCCTGATTGTAAATAACTATGCATTCGAGAAAGTATCATCAAAATTACCTGCATCCTCTCATGTCAAGATCTGTGAGAGATGATTTGGTCCTGCATTCAGCTTCCCGGAGTTTACGATAACCTCAAAGTCATATTCCTGAAATAGTAACAACCATCTACATATTATTCCTCCTAAGGCAAGATTATTGACTAAGTATTTTAATGTAGAATCCTCAACACACATGTTGAAGTGAGACACAAGTAGGTAATGTTTTAACTTATGGAGTGCATAGACCATGGCCAATCCTTCCCGTTCTGTAGTGGTATAATTTTTTTCAGACATAGATAGTTTCCTACTTGCAAACGCAATCAGATGATCGATGTCTCCTTCTCTTCGTTGTGAGAGAAATGCGCCCAATGCAATGCATGATGTATCAACATGGACATGGAACTCTTTGTTCCAATCTGGAAAGACTAAAATGGGTGCAGTGACCCGTCTTTTTTTTAGTGTGTCCAGCCCCTTCTAGCAATCCTCATTCCATTGGAAGTTGATTTCTTTCTTCAACAACTTCTCCATGGGTGTTGTAATCTATGCATATCCTTTAATAAATTCCTGTAATAACTTGTATGACCCAACATTTCCCTTAATTGGCTAACTAACATTGGAGGTTCAAACTCCATAATTACTTCGATCTTTCTAGGGTCAACCAACAGGCCTTGTTTGCAAATGATATGTCCTAGTAGAATTCCAAATGGGGCAAGAAAAATGCATTTATTTAAGTTCAGTGAAATCTGACATTGTCTACATAGATCCAACATGAGCCGAAGAAATTCGATATGATCCTGTAGTAGACTGAATATCGTCCAATCATCTAAGTATACCTCCAAACATTTATGGATGAACTCCTTGAATGCAGCCACAACCACTCTAAAAAATATTTTAAGGGAATTCTTCAATCCAGAGGACATCATCGTGTATTGATAAATTCCCCACTCTGTCTCAAATGTGGTTTTATCTCTGTCCTCCTACATGATTTTTATCTCATGGTACCCATAGAATCCATTAGTGAATGAATACGCTTCTTGACCCCCTACATTCTCCAGTTCTTCATCAATGAACGGTGTTTGGAATGGGTCATGTAAGCATGTGTCATTCAACTTCCTTAAGTCTATGCAGATCCTAATCCCTCCAGTATTATTGTCCTGCACCACCATAGGGATAATCTATTCGAATTCTTTGACTAGTTCAAATATGCCTGTGTCGAGAATTCTATCTATTTCATCATTAACCTTCTCCTTATACCTCGGGTTCAACTTGTACATACTCTGTTGTATTGTCTTAGCTCCAAGATTTAATGGAATCTTCATCTCCCCTAAGTCACTTGTTATCCCTTTAATCTCTGAGAATGTAGTTGGAAATAAGTCCCGATATTCTCGTAATAATTCTACCACCTTCTCAATTGTATCACTGTTCCAATAGTCTCCTATGTGGGCAAACTTAGGGTTCTTTGTTGTCTCGATGTTGACTTTCTTTGTCTTTGTAGGTTGTGTATGTGACATATACAAGCTCTAGCCCTTATAATGTGCGTCGTCCTTTCGTCTTTGGTACATGTACATTCCTGGTGTCCTCTTCATCATATTCCTCCTCCATAGCATTATACCATTCCAATAGCTTATGGACCTTCATCTTGGATATGTTTGGACTGCGTACCAGAATCGCTTCCCCCGTCTCGATCACCGAGAAGATCTTTGTTCAAATTTCCTGTAGTGTTGTATGTATGGTGGGAGACTCATGTTCAAATGTGAACATGACTTTGAATCTTTGGACCAACCCTTCCCATGTTGTTGTGTCTCTATGTGTCTCCAATTCTAAATACCAATTCCTCGAAATTGTGTTCAACGTGAGAATGAATCAGTGTGTGTTGGCCCTTGACCAAGTTTTGGATATCCTTGGTCAGGTTTGACCTATTTTAGGACTTCGACAGGATGTCGAAGGTGGAGTGCAAGTCGAAGCGGAGATCGCGGGATCTCGACCCCTTTTAGGGATTTTTGGATTTTGGGCTTATGTAACGGGTATGGGATGTCATCCCATGGGTTTACCCATGTTTGGGCCCATTTTGTAATGTATAAATATAAATCTAGGCAATGTAAGTAGGCAGTGAAAAAGGGCAAGTGAAGGCCAATGTGCTAATTGTAAGTGATAGTTGTAAATGCTTTATGCATACTGTGTGAGGCTTGCAAGGCTAAGTGAAAGTCTCTATAAGAGACTGTGTAAAGGATTTATGTTGTAACCTAGCTCGGGGAAGGAGGATCTGGCGAGGTGCACACAGATCTCTTGTCCTATGCGGAGTAGGACCTTGTGGCTCTATGCATGTAGATGATTGACATAAGACAATAAGAGAAGAAGAGTTGGTGGACGTAGCCCCAAGCTGGGGGTGAACCACATATATCTTGTGTTGTGGTTGCTTTGTGCAATATGGTTGTTTTATGGTCCATATGATTAATGCTTAGTACAATGATGTATGCTTAGATGAATATGATATCTTAGTGCCTAATGATGTGAATAAGAAGCTATATATGATCTATGTTGATGTTCTTAGTGCTTGAATGTGTTGAATCTTGTTGAATATTGTGTTGCGTTGTAATTAGGTTTTATCTGTGTTGTAGATAAAGGTTAAGTACTAATGAATGACAAATTCTAAGTGCTTTGTTAAGG
Source organism: Picea sitchensis (assembly GCA_010110895.2). Taxonomy (NCBI): domain Eukaryota; kingdom Viridiplantae; phylum Streptophyta; class Pinopsida; order Pinales; family Pinaceae; genus Picea; species Picea sitchensis. The sequence continues at coordinate 10,110 of SNQJ01S0192286.1, forward strand.
TGTTGTAATCATATATATGTTTCCCAACTAAGGTTGCAGACACTAGAGTCCTGCAACCACCCCTGCCTCTACCTCGGGCGAGACTTCATCTTCTTCGCAGGTGATGCCAAAAGGGACGGTAGTTAGGTTTTTGTTGGTGTGTTGTTGAAGCGTTGAACACTGGATCTGCCCCTGTGCCAACAAATGGTTCCGTTGTGGGGACCTAAAACTGTGATTGTTGGGAACTGAGGAAAAGAAAGAAATCTCTGTGCGTAGATCTGTTTCTTTAGTACGCAGTATTCTACTTGACTTGCGAGGATATGTTCTAAGAAAGGAGGTAGATCTGAAGAAAAGAGGTAAGATATAAAATCTTTTTGCTCTGATAAAGGTAAGAATAATGAATTTTTTTTATTGAAGAGATAAGATCTAAAATATTTGTGCTCTGTTAAAGGAAAGATAAGTGGAAATTTTTGGTTCAAAAGTATGGATCTAGGTATGTTTCATAAATTTTGTCCTAGTCTAAAAACTAGGCCACAGTTAGAAGAAAGAAGGTTTGATATGAGTATATTTTATAGAAATAATGAAAGATATGTTATTCCTATGCATAGAAAGAATTTTTGGACTAATAAATGGATGCAGCATCCTAGGAAGAATTTTCTGCAGGTTAGCCATCATGATCCTAGTGCGCAGTATAAGAAAGGTTGGGGATCATTTAAGAGAAAGAGAGGATTAACTTGTTGTTATAGTTGCAGAAGACTGGAACATCTTGTTAAGGTATGCCCTAGTAGAAGAACTAGTTGTCTTTGTTGTAAAGCTATGGACCATGAAGTTCTGGATTTCCCTAGAATGATTACTAAGGTCAAAAGAATGAATATGAGACAAGAAAACCCTGAGGAATGCCAAGAAACGGAGACCATAGTAGAACCCCAGAAAGAATCAGAGATTGTATTACTGCAAATGAAAGAAACCCTGAATGACCACAGAGATATCAACTTATCTGAGATCATAAAAGAGAAAGAGTGCATAGAAACAAGAATAGGAGACTTTGACATAGACTATGTTCTGGATGAGGAAACACAGGTGAATATTATGACAGAAAGAACTTGGGAAATTTTAGGAAATCCTGCTATGATTCCTTCATTGGGAGGAATAGGATTATTTAGAGGAAAGTTGATAACCATATGTGGAATACTTACCTAGACATCTATGAGTGCTCATGGAACTTCGACAGAAGAAGAATTTGAGGTTTTTAAATTTATTGAGAACAACTCCACATTTTCTATGCTACTAGGAAAAACCTGGATTGAGAAATATCAAACCCGAAGAAAAGAAGAGGAAGCTCTAGAATAGAAAAATAAATAACTAAGAGACTTCATGGCTAAGATAATAGCACACTTACTGGATGAACAAGAAAACCATTTGAAGCTACTCAGGACCAGAAATCTAGATGTCGAAGTTGAAAGAACACAAGAAGATTTGAAACACCTATATGTACAAGAGAGTAGAGCACCTACCCCAGATAAAGAAGAAGTATTTCCCTTGAAACTTAGGAAAGACTACCAACATTGCGAAGTTACTATGGAAAGAGGAGATAAGAATCAGAATGGAAAGAGGAATATCAAGACGCAGATCACAGGGAAGAAGTTTAGAAAGTTAGGCAAGATGAAAGAAAAGTTAGAGAAATTATAGGAAGCTCTAGAGAAGACTTCGCAGAAGGAAGGTCTCCAGAATTTGAACTTCGCCAGAATATCAGAGCAGCTCAGATTGGCACTTCACCATGGCGGAGAGATATGACTGTTGGAGGCATTATAACCTTTAGATTGACGTTCCTGAATGGTTAGAACAACAATTATGATCAGGAATCTCGCCATCAAACCATTAGGACCACGTCGTAATGGACATAATTGCATTGATGAAGGTATCTTATCCATTGGAGGGATCCATTGCATTGTTGTCTACTTATTTCGTCGACTATTGCACTGAGAACACTTTTGCAAATTATATCCGAGCCAACAAGAGAACTCATTGTTACTGTGTTGTGCTTACTAAGACTTCGCTACCTGTTCTATTACATTGAGCATTTTTTCATCGACTTGAGTTATCTGATCTCGAGCGTGCATGTCAGGCGAACTTAGCGTCATAGAAAAGTTTGGTTGTTGGCCCTTGACCAAGTTTGAGGATCCTTGGTCATGTTTGACCTACTTTTGGGACTTCAACAAGATGTCGAAGGTGGAGCGCAAGTCGAAGTGGAGATCATGGGATATCGGCCCCTTTTTAGGGATTTTTGGTTTTTGGGCTTATGTAACGGGTATGGGGATGTTGTCCCATGGGTTTATCCATGTTTAGGCCCTTTTTGTAATGTATAAATAGAAGTCTAGGTGATGTAAGAAGAGGGAGAAGGGTTTTTGATACTGTGTTAAGTGCTAAGTACAGATTGTAAATGTTGCATGCATGCTATGTTGAGAACTTGCAGAGCTAAGTGCATGTGACTATAAGAGACTGTGTAAAGGCTTTATGTTGTGACCTAGCTTGGGTAAGGAGGATCTAGTGAAGTGTGCATGGATCTGTTGTCCTATGCAGAGTAGGATTTTGAGGCTTTGTGCATGTAGTTGATTGAACGAAGATAATAAAAGATAAAAAGAGTTGGTGGACGTAGCCCCGGGCTGGGGGTGAACCACGTATATGTTGCGTTATGGTTTCTTTGTGACTATTTATTGTTCATATGATTAATGAAGTAATGTATGTTATATGCATTTGATATAATATCTTAGTGCTTAGTAATGTGAATGAATGTTAGATCTGATCTATTCCCTTATGCTAAGTGTGTCTATATGTTAGATCTGGTTGAATACTGTGTTTCTCTGTAATTAGGGTTTTCTCTCCGAAGTGAATAATGTGAACTATAACTACCAAGTGCTCTGTTAATGTGTTGTAATCACATATTGGTGTCCCAGCTAAGGTTGCAGACATCTGAGTCTTGCAACCACCCCTGCCTCTACCTCGAGTGAGACTTCATCTACTTCGCAGGTGTTGTCGAAAGGGCCAGTAGTTAGGGTTTTGTTGGTGCATTGTTGTAGTGTTGAACCTTAGCTATGCCCTTGGGCCAACAAATGGTTCCATTGTCGGGACCTAAAACTGTGATTGCTGGAAACTGAAGAAAATAAATCTTTGTGCGTAGATCTGTTGCTTTAGTGCGCAATACTCTACTTGACTTGTGAAGCTCTGTGCTAAGAAGAAAAGTCAGATCTGAAGAAAAGAGGTAAGATATTAAATATTTGTGCTTTGTTAAAGGTAAGAACGGTGAAAAGTTTTGATTGAAAAAGGTAAGATAAGTGGAAATTTTTGTTTCAAAAGTATGGATCTAGGTATGTTTGATAAATTTTGTCCTAGCTTGAAAAATAGGGCACAACTAGATGAAAGAAGGTTTGATATGAGTAGATCTAATAGAAATAATGAAAGATATGTTATTATTATGCATAGAAAGAATGTTTGGACTAACAAATGGATGTAGAACCCTAGAAATAATTTTTTGCAGGTTAGCTACTATGATCCTAATGCGCAGTACAGGAAAGGCTGGGGATCATTTCAAAGAAAAAGAAGATTAACCCTTTGTCATAATTGCAGAAGACTGGGACATCTTGCTAAGGAATGACCTGGTAAAAGACCTAGTTGTCTTTGTTGTCAATCTATGGATCATGAAGTTTTTGATTTCCCTAGAATGATTGCTAAGGTTGAAAGAATGAATATGAGACAAGAAAACCCTGAGGAAGATTAAGAAACTAAGACCATGGAAGAACCCCAAAAATAATCATAGAATGTATTGCTACAAATGAAAGACACCCTAAATGATCACAAAAATATCAACTTATCAGATATCTTCAAAGAAAAAGAATGCATAGAAACAGGAATAGGAGACTTCGACATTGATTGTGTTCTAGATGAGGAAACACAGGTGAATATCATCACAAAAAGAACTTGGGAAATTTTGGGAAAGTCTGTTATTATTCCTTCATTAGGAGGAATAAGATTATTTAGAGGAAAGATGATAACCCTATGTGGAAGACTCACCCAAATATCTATGAGTGCTCATGGAACTATGACAAAGGAAGATTTTGAAGTTGTTAAATTTATTGAGAACAACGCCCCATTTGCTATATTACTAGAAAAAACTTGGATTGATAAAGATCAGGCCAGAAGAAAAGAAGAGGAAGTCTTAGAACAAAAGAAATAAGAATTAAAAGATTTCATGACTAGGAGGATAGTGCCCTTGAATGAAGAACAAGAGAACAGATCAAAGTTGTTTAGAACTAGAAAATTGGATGTCAAAGTTGAAAGAACACAAGAAGACTCACTGAAGAGTAGAACACCTACCCCAGGCAGAGAAGAAGTATTGGCCTTGAACCCTACGAAATACCATCAACAACACGAAGTTACTATGCTAAAAGGAGATAAGAATCAAAATGGAAAGAGGAATATTGAGAAGAAGATTACAGGGAAGAAGGATAGAAAGCTTAGTAAGAAGAGAGAAAAGATATAAAAGTTGCAGAATGTTCCAGAAGCGACTTCACAGAAGGAAGGTTTGAAAAACTGGAACTTCAGTGAGATATCAGAACAATGCAGCCTGGCACTTCACCACGACGAAGCAATATAGTCGTTGAAAGCATTATAATCATTATCCTGAACCCCAAACGGTTAGAACAACAGTTATGGCCAGGAAGCTCGCCATCAGACTGTTGGGACCGCGTCGCAATGGATAGAACCGCATTGATGAAGTCCTCTCATCCATTGGAGAGATCTATTACACCGTTGTCTACTTATTGTGTCGACTGTTGCACCGAAAACACTTTTGTGAATTGTATCCTAGCCAACTCATTGCTACCGTGTTGTGTTTATTTAGATCGACACATGTTCTATTTCTTTGAGAACTCATTCATCAACCTGATTTATCCGATCTAAGTGTGCATGTCAGACGAGCTTAGCGCCATAGAGAAAGTCATTGAAGAAGTTCTAATCGACCTTATGGTTGAGAAGGTGATTTCTGTCGGAGCTCAAGCTTCATCGACAAGAGTGTAAGCCTCCCCATCAACTGCTCGCGGATCCAAACCATCCTGACCTACAGCAGAGAAAAGAACCAAGCATCGAGATGACTTAAAAAATGCGAAGTTAATCCCGACTATCCTGCCCGACTACATCCCGCATTTGGCTGGCGCAATTGTTACACATGATTTTGGTCACTCTGGTGATGTCTCTACAAGTGATGTGTTCAGGCTCCCACAAGGACTTTTTTCCTGAGAAAGATGATTGTTGTCTTCTTCCAAAAAACACATTTTTAAGATGATTTCGCACGCTGTCTATGTTACAGGGTGCGAGAATCCCTCATTCTCGCAGGCCACCCACACTTAGGGTGTGAAATGTTCGTAGTCTGCTCCATAGATAGGGTGTGAACCTGTTTTTAAGCTTGGAAAGGAGAAGAAGTCATGAAGGTTCTAGAAGGGGATCTTCTAGAAAATGAGTTGGCATTCGCATGGTTGGCATCCTATTGAATTCTCAGATTTGGTGGGATCACCCTCATCCATGTAACCATCCCTCCTTCTCCTATATATTGAAAGGCTTCTCATGGAAAAGGTTAAGCAAGATTGAATGAAGAATTGGTGAAAGAATTGTGTGAAGAAACCTGCTTGGACAGAAGCTTGAAGACTCTATTTGGTCTATCAAGAGGTATTGGATCTTCTTCATGCAAGTACAGAGCAAGTGTGTGTGTTGGAACCAAGAGTCACTGAATGGAAGCTTGCAACATCAAGGCGACCAGGTTGTATTTTCTACTTTCAATTAATGTAATACAGCGGCATGTCCCTTTCCCATAAAATCACTCTTATTTTATAGCATAACTCCTTGATCATATGCATAGGTTGACATTGATATACTTTTCTATCTTCACTTTGGTTCGTTTGTGTTGTCTTGGACCTGACTTCACGAGAGCACTGGAGCGAAGCGAGAGAAACAGAGACCTAAGGAAATGATATAAAGGTATGTCACTCATTCCTTCTTATTAGTAGATTCAATGACTACAAATTAGGGAAAGAGTCGTGTCATGTCCTGTTTTGTTCTAGATCCAGGTGTATCTAGGGAGATATGTTAGTGTCTGCACCTACCGATTTTTCCGATAACAAAATTGGCGACTCCGTTGGGGATACAACCCATTGTTGGTGGTTTTTTCTTGGCCATTTTCTCTTAACCTACCATTGTTTCATTCCCATCAATCTCTAAGTCTTGAGAGACACTTACAGACTCTCTGGATCCAGAAGCTCCCTCAGAAATTTTGTCCTCTTTCCAAAATTTGCTTGATTATAGAACTTCTCGCACTACACTCTTCTGTAGCCTGCGAGAAATACTAAAGTTTGCACCCTATTGTTAAGTTCAGTGCGAAATTCTCGCATTTTTCCTATGTCTAGCCTGCGAGAATCCTTGATTCTCGCGCTGTAACACACTGCCAGCCTGCGAACCCACTTGCAAAATTTTTGGATTAAGTATTTTGTGTCCTCAGATGCCCAGGTTTGTTTATGTGTCTAGGAAGAACTTCTCTGGACAGTGATTGAATGTTTCTTGGCTTCAAATCTCGTGAATGATTAAGTTCTTCTTGATCATGTTTTCTCAATTTTTACCTCTTGGCCTTTTCGCAACAAGGGTATAATCTCTGGTTTTGAAATACGAGTGCTTGTTTGGTTGGGAACCTTTGATCGGTTTAAAAGTTGAGATCATTTGTTATTTTCAATTGCTTATTACTTGGAAAATTGTTTTCCATGTGCATTTGAAGAGACTGGTCTTGTCAGTTTGTTATTTTTGTCTTCATTGAAAGATTGGTTTGGGTGTTTGTTGTATATTTCTTTTTCGTTGGTTGTTTTTTTTTTCTTAGTTTCACCCCTGTTGTTTGGTTTCTAACAAAAATTAAAGACGTTTTCTTTTTTAAGAAACTTTAATTCAAAAATATTGGTATTCAAGTACTGAAAAAAAAACGAATAGGGAATTTTCATTGTTCATGATTGTTTGATATTACATTTCAGAGAAGATCATACATTGTAGTTCACGTTGCTCCAAAAAACTCCTCTCTCCCTCCTGTAAATAGGATTCATCGAACAAGAATTTATCTCATTTATTCCTATTTATTCATTTTTGGGTCAGAGTCTCACACAACATTGGGTTCATTTCCATCTCCTTTTGAGTAACAACAACCTTTAATAATATTGCGCAATTTTAAAATTCAACTAGTAACTTTTTCTAGGACTCTTTTACACCAACATTAGCTAGGCTAGAGCTTTGGAATAGGCAGTGAGACACACTCTCCAAAGCACAAAACACACAATAGTATCTTGTGATAAGGAATGTCAAATTCCATTTGCAGCATTTTGTCCTGGGAATTCCTTCTCACACAAGGGTCAAACCCGAGGTCGCATTGAGATTGACAGAGTTACTCACCCTTCTTTGTTGATATCGGTGTAGAGATTACACGTATTACAGGGGTCACTTGAAGCTATACCCACAATGATGAGTGGAATCCTCTCAAGCTGATTTCGGGCTAGATACCCTGCCCTTGAGTGTGGATCAGACTATCGACTGTTCCCCCAGGCATTATTGTTGGTGGTGGTAACCTTAGTAGCCTACCTTCTTAGGGTCTTACACAAGGTGACTATGAAGGGGCAAGTCTTCAAGGTACCTGGAATTGACGTTGACCAAACTCACTCGGGCTCCTTGGAGGGTATACCCACGATTATGTGTGGGAGCTTGCACCAGGGTGTAATTCCGTTAAGCAGGTCGTCAACG
>SNQJ01S0192287.1:0-25226 GCA_010110895.2 Picea sitchensis
GTGTGGGGATCTTTTTCCCGAAACTTATCTCTTACACAAAACTCATTAATTAGCATTTGACATTTACTCATTACTCATTGATGTCATTAATAATTAGTTAGATGTGAATACATATCAACAATATATCATCAACAAATCATCTCCACAAGGAACACAAGATGTATGTACAATTTTTCTTTTTATTATGGACTTCAATCCAAGGGTTTTTCAACAACAACTAAATAGAGTACAAATCTACAAGAGCACCAGCTCTATATGTAAGATTCAACTTACATTCTCAGCACCAACTGAGATGAGGCTGTTGAAATAATGTAACTGCGAAGAACATTCTTTTTATTATTTTTGTTATTGGATTAAATCCCCACTGTAGATTAATCATGTCATTATTATTGTTATTGTTATTGGATTAATCCCCATTGAGGATTACTCATGTTGGTAATTGTATAAGGACCAAATCCGCTTTTGGGGATTGGTCATCGGACAATTACAAAGGACAGAAGAAGTCGGCCCCAATAGTTATAATGCAAGACCTAGAATTAATTAAAGATGGGTTTACCCACCCAGAGTGAGAGGTCGGCCCTTCCAGTTGTGACCTTTCACACGTGCCAGTCTGCTATAAATAAGAGTCTAGCGCCTCACTTCAAACACACAACTCACTTGCTCATTTCTCTTATGAGGCAAGCTGCAAAGGACAAGAAGTCAGCTCCAATAGTTATAATGCAAGACCTAGAATTAATTAAAGATGGATTTACCCAACCAGTGTGAGAGGTCAGTCTCTGGGCTTGTGACCTTTCACACGCATCATATAAATAAGAGTCTAGCTACCACTTCAAACACACAACTCACTTGCTCATTTCTCTATGAGGCGTTTGCATCAATACTGTGAGAGAGGAGAAGAAGAGTGGCGATCTCTTGGGGAGGAATTTCTATTTGTTAGATGTAAAGAAGATGAGTCATGCTTCACCTCGCCATTAGACGAAGCATGATGTTGTGTGATATTTGGTTCTAATTCCTCACAGATGTAAAGAAAGATGAGTCATGTTTCTGACCTTGTTGTTAGATGTAACGCATGACGCCGTGGTGATCCTTGCTTCTAACCTCGCCATTAGACATAAAGCAAGATGAGCTATGCTTCTAACCTAGTTGTTGTGACATAAAAGCATACCGTCGTTGATTCCTTGCTTCTAATTCCTAGTTGTTAGACGAAAGCAAGATGATGTGTTCCTTGCTTCTTACCTCGTTTTTAGATGTAAAGCGAGTTGTTGATGTGTTTCTTGCTTCTGGCCTAGTTGTTATATTTAAAGCAAGATGAGTCATGCTTGACCTAGTTGTTATATGTAAAGCATGATCGCCAGGATTCCTCGCCTTCCTCGAATTTAAAGCCATGATGTAAATGATGATGATATTATTTGCTTCCCGAATTCTAGTTATTAGACGAAATCAAGATAAGGACTGAAACTGAGCTACCATCTTAACTGCCGTGACATTGAGCTAGTGTAGTACCATGATGTGCCAACCTATACGTGATGAGGTATCATTTTACCGAGCATATTTGATGCAGATGATGATAGCATCTTGAGAATGATGATGCTACCGATGAAGAAAACTTCCGATGACTCATAAATGTGCTAGACAATGGTTCAAGATGATATTGATGATAATATCCTCCTGATGCCATTGATGCTGCACTTCTCTCACTTGATGTCGATGAAGAATACCCTTCTTGTTGGGGAGCAAGTTGAAATAATGTAACTACCAAGAGCATTCTTATTATTATTTTGTTATTGGTTTAAATCCCCATTGCAGATTAATCATCTGTCATTATTATTATTGTTGTTATTGGATTAATCCCTTACTGTTGAGGATTAATCATGTTGGTAATTGTATAAGGACCAAATCCCCTTTATGGATTGGTCATCTGACAATTAAAAAGGACAAAATAATAATTTGGCCCCAATACTATAATGAAAAGACCCATAATTAATTAAAGGTGGGTTTACCCACCAGAGGAGAGGCCAGTCCTCACACTGTGACCTTTCACACGCAAATGATAGAGTAAGAGGCTAATGCCTCACTTCAAACACACAACTCACTTGCTCATTTCTCTTAAGGAGGCAAGCTGCAATACCAGAGAGGAGAAGAAGAGTGGCACATCTCTCTTGGGGAGGACTTTATGTATTGGTTTGAGTTATCTCTGAACATTGTATGCTTAGTCATTTATGATAAGGAAGTTTTGTTGGGTTTTTCTTCCTAGAGGGTTTCAGATAATGTTGTGTCTCTAGAATGTGTATTTCGATCTTGTTCTTATTATTCTTATATATTGAAATGAAAAGAACTATATTAATGGCATAAAACATTAACAGACAACAATCTCAACAAATATCAATATGTACCATAAATAAGAGCATCAACTATGCACCAACCTCGCTAAAACAACCTGTAATCAACCTACTCATAAAGAAGTGCATCCAACCATGTACCAAGGCATATACCAATCAATGTGTCAACTAATCATCAATATGTACCAATATCAACTATAAACCCTCATGTATGTGCCAACTCATCAACCGCTTTGTCCTAAATCCATGACTAGTTTTGGATTAGTCAACAACCCTAACTTTGAGATAATCAACTTTGTACCCTCGATCAATAAAGATCTAAAACTTATATACAATGTTATTCAATATGTTTTATGTAATTAATTGTTTTGGAACTACTTGTAACCCCTAAAAGGAGGTGTATAGGAAAAATGGTATTACCTTGCTGAATTGGATTTCTTATTCTAGAGAGCAACCTTTGTAGACTATGCCCTGGATGGAATATTTGTTGAATCAATCTAAAACTATTAAAAATCATACTAAACATTGTAATATAACCAAATACACTTGTATCACTAAATTTGGATATGTTATGAAGAGGTTATGACGCTTTTACCCAAAACACCCAATTTTGACTAGTTTCGACTACCCACAACCCTATTTTCCACGGAGTGTAACTCCAAAAATAATAATGAACCGTAAAGCTAAATTTTTAACCACATATACTTTGATATGTTGTCTCACTTTAAAATCAATTTCAATATTGAATCATTATAGAACAAAGTTATAGCGAAAATAGTGAGATGACCAGAATAACATACCTTAGAAAGCACCATCAAATGTTTTATCCTTCCTACATTTCTCTGCCTTCTTTTCTTCACTTCCTCATAATTTAGGGCTTTGATATCCTTGGTTACCTTAGTCACCTTATAGATATTCAATATTTCTGCTGTTTCACACCAAAAATGCTCAGAAGATCTCACAAGAAGCTCTCCATCAATAATTCAAAAATATTCTCACGTTATTCTCCATTGATCCATAAAAAGGATGTTTTGCAAGAGAACATTGCTATATTATTTATAATTTCATCCTCTATAGGTCACTTAACCCATTTTAGGTCACTTTACCTATTGGTCACTAACCTTCTTATTTTAGGGTTAACCACTTCCATAAATAGAAAGTTCTCCAATACTTCATCATTTAAATATTGCTTCTTGATTTTGTCACCCTTTACTTTATCATTTCTTGGATTTTGTCACTCTTGATTATTTAAATAATCCTCCCTTGAAGTTGTCACTTTTAATTTATCATTTAAATAATATTAACCCATTTCTAGGTCACTTAACCTATTTTCCTCCTTATTTTAGGGTTAACCACTCTTCCATAAATATTCTTCTTGATTTCGTCACCTTACTTTATCATTTATTGGTTTTGTCACTTTATTACTTAAATAATCCACCTTGAATTTTGTCACTTAATTTTATCATCATTTTAAATAATGATTTCTTTAGGTCACTATGACTTCTTTGACCTTGGGGTAAATATGTAACAGGACAGCGAAATCGTGCAGTGTATAATTTGCATGGAGTGCGAGTACATTTGTGGTTGTGGAGAAGAGTCATTGACCGTTGGATCCCATTCAAATTCTCGAAAGAACGGTCCACAGGATCTGAATGAAGACAATGAAGAGGAGGACAAAGCTCAGACGTTAGATCCAAGTGCAAGACCAGACCATCGTCGGATCAAGGATAACCTGAACGCTTTTAAAGTACAAGGAGAAGTGGAGTAATCGTGATGTGCAAATCACGAAATCTAATATGAGCCGCCGAGATCTGGGGTTGATATGGACTGTTGATTCCTTGCATGGAGGATCGAGATCGACTCTAAAATGTCCAATTGACTTGATTAACGAGAACCCTAAATCGCGGAAATGTGATTTCATGATTTAATTGCAACCGCCAAAGCTAGAAGTGATCTCGACCGCTGATTCTCTCGGTGATGGAGTATCGGGATCGGGATCGGAATTTGAAATGTCAAAATTCTTGACAACGAGTAGAACCCCAAATCAGGATGGACCGCAAAATTAAAGTTAGAAGGATATGACCTGATTCTCCTCGCATGGAGTATCTGGGGATCGACTTTGAAATGACAAAGTCACTTGATATCGGAAACCCCGATTTCGCAATACGCGATATCGCGGATTCCGCTAATCGTGAGTTTCTTTCGGCTGATCCAAGGTCATGTACCGGACCGCTGCTGATCACAAACAGGTTCGAGGTTTCAATCGCGATTTCAAAAAGAAAAAGAAACAAATGCAAGAAGACTTCCGATTTCGCGATATGCGAATCGAAAAGCCTTCCACATAAAACCTTGGTCACGTACCTTTGGTCACAGGAAGAGAAGGAGTCAAGAATAAAGTCCATTTTGGATTTTACGAGATCGCGATGTGAAAGTGTCAAAACACTTGGGCAAAGGAATGCCAAAAAACCGAAACCCGACTTAAAAGGCAAGAATAATAAAGATTATCCAACGTTGCAGATAAACCTTGATTGTGATAGGAGGGTTACCGCTCTTTATTGCAGTTAACTCCTCTGTTACTAATATGTTAAGTGAAACGGACTAATTATGACGAATTGGTTAACGCTTAGTTACAGGGATGCTTTTGTCATTATTCTTATTGCATGAGATGGGAAGTTGAATCGCCTCGCTCGAAAGTGTATAAAAAGAGGTGGTGTCAGACAGGCTCAGTTGGTTGGGGAAAGGGAAATGAATAAAACAAGAAGAAAAATAAAAGGATGGAGGCATAGCATGAATTGAACAAATGTAGAAGAGGGAGATGAAACAGAAGAAGTGCACTCAAGAATGACAATCAAGAAGAAGGTAATATTAATGAAAAAAATAGAGCAAAAGCAGTAGAAGAATGATATATAGCGTAATCCAAAGCAGAATGATTTAAAAAGTTGAATGCAAAGGCACTGCTTAAACAAACAAGAAGAGAAGAATTGTAGAATAGTTTGTTGAAGATCTTGAAACGCAGAGCAGAGGCAGACCAAGAATGACAAACAGTGCAGAAGCAGACCATAATGACAAACAGAGCAGAAGCAAAGCAGAATGACGTATTACAAAGGCAACCTATGCAGAATGACGAAAAGTTGATGCAGGAAGACCGCTAAACAAACGTAAGAAGAGAAGAATTGCATAATAGTTTGTTGAAGATCAAATACAAAAAAAGATTGGTAAGAATTGATTTATCTCAGTAATTGTCTCGTGTATTCATTATTTGATATATTTAGGGAGGTTGGGAGGTGCTCGGGAGGATTGCTTGTCCTTAGAGGTTCAAGTGGTTTCCTTAAACATAGGAGTTGTGAAGCCTATCCGTTGGAGCCGAGAAACTAGGGTGGCAGTGGTGGTGCTAGGGGGAACAAGTGTTCTCTATTATACATGTTGGAGCTTGTGTAACTGGAAGTTGGTGCTTCCATCCACTGGTGCCGGAACATTCAAGCAAGTTGGTGCTTCCATCCAAAGGTACCGAATATTCAGGAGTTGGTGCTTCCTTCAGTGCTAGAGAAACCGTAGAGTTGGTGCTCTCAAACAAGTTACAACTTTTAAAACAGAGGTAGCATCCCTCATATTGAGTTATGCTCAATTGTAAATGATGTATAGAACCGAAAAATATTGCCTATCATTTCAAAGAAGAAGACGCTTTCTCCCTTTATGGGTTTCCCTTCGGAAAATTGCCTGTGTACTTATGTGACCTGATGGTCTTAATTTTACCGTCCATATGTCAGATATTGTTGATGATCACTTGAAGGAAGATTAATAATATTTAAAAGGTATAAAATTGTTTAATCTTTATAAACAACCGATTCACCCCCTGCATTGTTTTTAGTATTCAATAGGCTTCAAGCCTTCATGTGGGTCCTTCATCTTCGGTATAAGGCCATAACTCTCAAACCATGAGAGGAGCAGGTGACATTCCACACACTACCTCGAATGGCATGACAAGAACTATCCATTCAGGATAGTTTCACCAACAATTTCGATGATATTCATCTCTGTTATTCTGCCACAAGCATGGGTCCTCCAACCATTCTTTCTAGGATAACTCAACTGCAAAAGCCTCTCCCTGCGGAGGGCTTTCACCATAAGGGGACCACTTTGGAGTTCATCCGCTTGTGCAACTTATCAATCATGATAAGACAATAATGAGTCATCTATACATTTTTCCAACAATGCATCATATACCAATGAAACCATATCGATCCATTTTCATCTGTATCAATGAAAACCTATTGATCCATCTTCATCTATGCATTCTCATCAAGGACAATAATATTATATTACATCAACTAAATCAATCAATCCTTTGACATCAATCAATAACTTGACATCAATAAAACCATTGGTATCAATGACAACACATGATCCAACACCTTCCCCTTTGGCATTGATGGCAATACCAACATTGATGTCAACAATACTACCAATTATTGATGTCAACATGTAGATAATGCATGCTCTACATCAATAGTCAATGTGACTATATCTCCCATCAATAAACATCAACTACATCAATGTGATTAACTCCCTTTGACATCAATGGCAAAGGGCCATTCTCATCTTGGGATGTCTTCCCTTGAACTCTCCTTGGGCCAAGCCCCATCGTGAGTGCCTTTGAACTTCTCCTGACACCTCCCCTTTGAACAAGGGATATCACTGATGTAATGTTGAAAATACATCAAACATACTCCCCTGCGGGACCATTGCTCCCCGACTATGCTTTGTACTTTTCTTCAAATGTAGGTCTCTTTTCTAGGTATGTATTTGATAAATATCTCCTCCTAGAATCATGGGAAGAAGAATGGCTCCCTCTAAGGGTAGGTATGTCTCCCCTATCTTCTCTCTAAGATGAACAATATGCTACCATATATGACCTCTTGGACTTGTCTATGCATCAAACTTGTGCCATACCCATACATCATGAAACAAAAGATATGTCATCAATGTAAAATAGAGAATCATGAACAATATATCCACCAAGTACATCATGTACCAAAATGTGCCCACCATGCATTTAACACCCATGTACATCAACCATGTATTATAAAAATGTGCCAAATGATATCATCCATGGTAAAATGTATCCACCATATGACAACATGTGCATCTACCAATATGCCAACATGCATCTACCAACATGCTAAACAATGTGCATCTATCAATATATTAAACAAATACCATCCATGAGTGTACCATCATACATCATTACTTGCACCAAGCAAGTATATCAACTATGTGTCAATAAGCTAAGATTCCCAATGATGGGCCAACTTGACTATCAATCTACATGTCTCAATGTGTAGCCCAATTAGAAAAATGCATGCACCATGATATCCAACAATACCATATATGCTTCCAATAATACATCATAATATATATCAATGAAACTTCAAAAAGTACCCATGTACCCAACATCAACATAAAACCATATACCTTCATGGGTTAGTGCCATGCACCCAAGATTTATTTTATATCATAACCCTATGGATATAACTTAGAACCATGAAACCTACAACAAACAAGGCAAGCAGCTAGAACCCGGTAATAAACAATGTCGACTTTTAGCATTGTGAAAGTTATACCATCACATCAAACTCCTGCCATGTGCATTGCCTTTTTCCTGAGTATTTTACAACAGACACGCTGTCCATGTATCAACCGAAAGCATCGCGGTGTACGCTGCATCACAAGGTCGTAACACGGACACATGACTCCACAATTACTATTAATTGTGTGTGCCTTAGTAAATGAGATATTTGAACTTCCCTTCAATCTTTCATTATGATCTCGTTTCTCCAGTTTCTCTTCACCCACTTCTTTAGATGACTCTTCTCTTCAGAACTTGAACTCCGAGTATCCATCTCTTCAAATATGTCTCCTTTCTTACTTCATTCCTTCTTCTAGCCATGCTATGTGAAGTCCTCATCATGGAATTTCTTCAGTTCCAAGACTTATAGGATTTGTGGCCAAATCACTACAACCCAGAAAGGCATCTCATAGAGTTACAATGAACATAAATATTTCCTATTTGATCACACATCTCCAACACCCTTGTGGTGTTATATAATATTCCATTATATCTTCTTTCATAAGATCTAGATTCAAAAACTTTGTGACCATATCCATTACATGAATAACAATGCCCATGAAAATACTTTCATACCTTTGCTTTGGTGTCCCAAACATTTCTTCTTGATTTTCTTCCTTGCTTTGTTCTTTGGAAATTTTATTTGCTCAGGTAGATGGTTGTTTCAGCAACACATCTTTCTTTCTTTGATGGACTTACCTCTATGCTTCATCTTGAGTGACAAGTGTTTTCTTCAACATGTGTATCTTCTTCTCCTCTTGTATCCAAGACCCGATTTACCACACATGATGGTCTTTGACTTCCCAAGATCTCATCCAAGACTGTGGAGCTATTCAAGAATTTGTTTGACTTTCCAATCTTCTCTTTCTAAGGTCAACAATTTTAGCTTCAAATTTGCAACATGAATCTTCCCTTTCATTTACTTGGACTCAATAGTTCCTCTATTCTTTGGATTCTTCAATTTGGGTCTTGATATGGACAATAGTTTCAAAACTTTACTAATCTCTATAATCTATATTCATGTATTGTTTTCATTCTTTAG
This sequence comes from Picea sitchensis, assembly GCA_010110895.2. NCBI lineage: Eukaryota > Viridiplantae > Streptophyta > Pinopsida > Pinales > Pinaceae > Picea > Picea sitchensis. Next base: position 9,008 of record SNQJ01S0192287.1, read on the forward strand.
TCTTGTAGATCTCTTCTTCCTCTTTTCTTCAAATTCTAGAACTTCTTGTTCTTTGAGCATTCCCTTTTAACTTCAAGATGTGTCTTTTGACTCCTACTAATAAACTTCTTAGTGTTATCCTGGGAAGATAGTTATATAGTGTATAAAACTTATCACTCCTATACATGTATAAACCCTTCCAATTTGCTTTTTAAGTTTTAATAGATTTCCTTCATTCTTTTCATGGGATAAATACCATCAAACTTTAAATAAACTATATCTACATCTTCTTCTTCACTTGTAGAGAAAAAAACATCATCATCATCACGGTATCTCAAGGGCTTTAGAGTGTTCTTTACCCTTCATTTGAAATATTCCTCATGATCTTCCTTTTTGTCAATATTAACACATACTTCTTTTCTTTTTATTTGAAATGTCTCTCAATATCTTCCTTTGTGCTATTATCACTTGACTTTTATCTTCACTTCTTGAAATGTTTTCAAAATCACATTTAAAAAAATAAATGCATTCAAGAGTTTTTGATGATTCTTTACCCGACGTGATGGAGTGGTCTCAATTTCTTCTTTCTCTCTTTCTTTGATATGTCTCTATTTTAGCTATAGATCCTTTTTTTGGTATGGAAGTGCATTGTCCCATGCTCTATTTGATAGGCATTGACATTCCATTAAGAATTGTCTTGAGAGTCAATGTATCATTCTTATTTCCTTCCCTTTGAGTCACAAACTTTGACTTGTTCTTCAACGAACATAACTCCATGGTTGCCTTCCAAACAGCTGTTCTGCATTGTCTCTCAAATACACTTCCTCATCTCTATTCTCCAAGTAGAACAATTTTCCCCATCAAGGATTCAAACTTCATCATCCATTTGTGTGTTGTCTATGGATCTCCTCTGAAGCTTGTTAAGGCTTCTTGTAGGAAGGTCTCTCGAGCACCAATTGTTGGACACACCTACCACACTTTAGAGGGGGGTGAATGAGTGTAGATCTCTTTTCCCAAACTTCCCTCTTACAAAACTCATTAGTTAATATTCAACATTTGCCCATTACTCATTGATGTAATTAATAATTAGTTATATGTGAATGTATATCAACAACATATATCAACAATATATCACTAAATCATCTCCATTAGGAACACAAGATGTATGTACAATTTTTTCTTTCTATTATGGACTTCAACTGGGGTTTTTTAGCAACAACTGAATAGAGTAAAATCTACAAGAGAACCACTTTATGCAAGAATCATCTTACATTCTCAGCACCAAATGATGAAGCAAAAAATCCTCAACATATATCAACTGTACTATAAACAAGAGCATCAACCATGCACCAACTCCTGTACCAAACAACTCAGAATCAACCCGTACTCATAAACAAGTGTATCCAACCATGTACCTCAAGTATATACCAATCATGTTTCAACTACTATCAAAATGTAACTAATACTATAAAATTTCAACATCATCAACTATACACCTCATGTATAAAGTGCTAACTCATTAACCTGTCCTTCAACCATGACTAGTTTGGATTAGTCAACAACCCTAACTTGGAAATAATCATAACTTTGTACATGTACTTAATAAATCTAAAACTGATATGCCAATGTTCTTTCAGAATGTTTTATACTACTCCAAGTGGCACTACTTAACTTATCGTAGGAGGAAATATATAAAGTAAAATGACATACTTTGTCAATTCTGTATTATTCTAGAGAGTGAACTTGTAGCTCCCAGACGAAATATTTTGTTGAATCTGATAATGCAATGTTATAGACTATGCTAAAACTGTAATATAACCAAAACAATTTGTCTCTAATTTAAGTTGGATCTATTATGAATAAGTTATATTTTACCCAACACCATTTTTGACTAGTTTCTTGTGGACTAGCCACAAACCCTATTGTCCATGAGTGTGTAACCTTCCACAAACGAACCACAAGCTGAATTTTTAACCACAGATACTTGATATGTTTTATCACTTTCATAGCAATTTTAGGATCTGAATCATTATAGAACAAAAGTACAAATGGTGAGATGACCAGAATAACATACCTTAGAAAGCACCATCAAACACTTTATCCTTCCTTTGCATTTCGGCCTTCTTGTTCAATTTTAGAATTTCTGGCTTAGAAATCCTGTTACTCCAGTCACCTATAGATATTCAATATTCTCAAGTGTTCCACACCAAAAATTCTCAAGAAGCTCTCACAAGAAGCTCTCCATCAATACTCCAAAATATATTCCCACAAGAAGCTCTCTATTGATCCACAAAAATGATGATCTACAGAAGAATTATCATTGCTATCTTATTTATACTTCATCCCTATAGGTCAATGAACTCCATTCTTTCTTTAGGTCACTTAACCCATTTTGTGGTCACTTAACCTATTTTCCTTATTTTAGGGTTAACCACTTCTCTTCATAAATAATTCTCCACACTTTATCATTTAAATATTCTTGATTTTCTGTCAATTCCTACTTTATCATTTCTTGATTTTGTCACTTCTCTTTGATTATTTTAAATAATCCACCTTGAATTTGTCACTTTTAATTTATCATTTAAATAATATTAACCCATTTCTAGGTCAATTTAACTCATTTTCTCCTTATTTTTAGGGTTAACCACTTTCCATAAATATTCCTTCTTTTATTTTGTCACCTTTACTTTATCATTTCTTTAGATTTTATCACTTTTATTATTTAAATAATCCACCTTGACTTTGTTACTTTACTTTATCATTTAAATAATGATTTCTTCTTTAGGTCACTTTTACTTCTTTAACCTTGGGGGCTTCAAGCTTTCATGTGGGGGTCCTCATCTTTGTAAGGCCATAACTCTCAAAAACATGAGGAGTTATGTGACATTCCACATACCTCCACTAGAAATGGAATGGACAAGCACAATCCATCTAGGATAGTTTCACAACAATTCCTTGACTACCCCAAGTATTCCACATACAAGCATGAGTCTTCCAACCATTCTTTCTAGGATAACTCAATCCCAAAGCATCTTCCCCGCGAGGGATCTCACCATGAGGGGACCACTTTGGACTCATCCTGCTTGTGTAACTTATAAACCATGATAAGACACAATGAGTCATCTATATGTCAACAGCATCATATGTACCAACAATGGAACTACATCGATCCATTTTCATCATGTGATCAATGACAACTCATTGATCCATATTCATCTATGCATTCTCATCAAGGACAATACATATTATATTACATCAATCATCAATCAATCAATCCTTTGACATCAATCAATCACTTGACATCAATCAATGACATCGATCAATAAAACCATTGGCATCAATGACAACATGATCCAACATTTTATTCATACAGATTGTGTAGAATTGTGCTCACGAGTGGTTCCATACCACATCATGGTCTAAAATTGATTTAATGTTGGTGTGGTAAAATTTCATAATTGTGTTTACTGATACATGTTTTTTTACTCTACTCGTGATGTGAAATTGATTGAATGTTAATGGGGTATTGCTTATGTGTATACATGGTCTTTTTTGTCATGAATAATATGTTGTAAAATAGGCTTATATCAATAATCAATCTCATCAATATTTAAATATTTTAAAAGCAATTAAAATAAATAATTAATCGACACTAATTAAATTGCTAATAATAATAATAATAAAATTTAATTAATAATAGATGTGTGTGTGTGTGTGTGTTAGCATGTATGTGACTTATGGGACTAGCCTTTGGCTAAGAAACTGCGAACCAGGGGCATCTAAGCTGTCAAAATCACTCGGGGATCACACCCAGCCTGGGCCACACCAACCCTTAGTTGGCTGAATTGTTTAGGTGTCTCCTCCCGACTACAATGGGTTTCAAACCTAGATCACCCTACAAACAAAACCCTTCAAAACCAATCGTGCTAGTGGGGTTTGACATCGTTTAATCAATAATAATTGAATAAATAAAAATAATAAAATCATTAATAATAATTACATTGCAATTTTAAGGAAAATACAACATAAGATTGATGCAATTTGGTTGAACACAATGCATTTGTGACATAAAATGATGCAATTATGATGCATATGAGATGCTAATTTGATGCAAAATAACTTTAATATGATGCTAAATAAATAATAGCAATGCAAAATTGATGCTAAAATGAGGCATAAATGAAGTAATATGACACTCAAAAGATGCAAAGACAATGGAAAAGTTATGTATTTTGATGCTACTATGATGCAAGGAAACTCAAGTACATTGTATGTACTACTACACTAGTGAGACTCATAACAACACTATTGTGACTCATAATGATGCCACCGCAACACAAAGAACACATTTTTATGCAAAAATGATGCAAAAGTGACTCTGTGAAGTATTTTTCCAAAGAAATTCGATGAAACAATGAAAAACAAACCATCATTAGTGAACTCATTGTGTTGTATTTGTCATTGCAAAACAAATTCCTCCAGGAGTGTGTGTAAAAAAAATGACACAAAAAGGGACATGACGATGCAAATTTGATGTAAATGATGACACCCCATGTTGCACCATCTTTTACATCATTGAAATTTATTTATTTTCCAAAGAAATTGCATTACATTGCAACACAAACCAACACTACAATCCTCTATTGTAGTAATGCCAATAAAATTTCTTCTCATTAACTAATTGGATTTCTAGTGAACTAAGTTGGCCTCTAGCAACAACATAATATCTTTCCTATGTTTAATTTAGTAAGTGGAATACATTTCACAAACAAAAATCATAATAAAAATTCAACCCAGATTAAAAAATATCTTATTAACAACCTATCCATGAAATCGATCCACTTCCTTTAACGAAAATCATATAAGTAATAGATTTCAAGGAAATTAAATGATCAAACTCCTAAATAAAGAAAAACACTTATATTTCTCCTGATTTTGTCCACAAAACCAATTGTAGAGAAGCAATTCATTGCCTAACCATACGCATCTATTGTACATGTCACCCCCAAGATTGGCTATGAGACCACAAGGCTAGTAAAGATCATTATTGGGATTTGTTTCTCACTTAACTTGACCCACAATGCTAAAAAATAATTAGAAACAAACATCTACCATGATTCCTCTTAGTGAATCCCTTCTATACAACTTATCCAACCTCTGTCCAACCATGAACCTCTTCCTTTCAACCAGACACAATAAAAGGTCATGATCTCCTTTCTTAATGGTAGAGTCCCTCACAAATCCATCCCCTCCAATGCTCCAGTGCAGACATGAAGAGTTTGGGCTATTAATTGCTCTTTCAGAATACTTGGAACTAGTAGACATTGGTTCATTTGTAGTCAAAAATCAGTTCAAAGAAGTGAGTAATTGACATGTAAATGAAAGACTGATAACCCACTCATCTCACCCACATCTAGGATCTCTACAAGAAATAATTTATGTTCTCTATTCTCAGTGAAATTATGTGATGGATTCAAACTTCTCTAGTAATAATTATCAACATGGATAACATAATGCTTTTGTTCCAGATTAATTTCAAGCCTAGATAATTTTTTTGCAAAGCCAATTAAAATGATAGAGCAATATTTAAAAGAGATCACTCAAAATCTATTTGTATAGATTCTATGTCAAGCTCTCTAATCATGCTCTTTGAGTTCCAATTCTATTAATTGCATTTTGAACAATTATAATTATGCCTATTCAAAGAACCAATGATTACATGATTTATTTCTTATTTAAATGTACTTACCCAACACTCATTCATCCATTATCTCTATCTAAATACAAGAAAACAATAATTCATTTCTCAATATGTCCAAACCTTATTGAGACATATTAGTTCGGGCTCAGCGTACTCTATTGTAGGTGACAATCAATGCCATCTATGAATGTGCTTTCACACAACATTCAAATAGAAGAAATAAACTCCAAACCAATGCTCCCCATAATTGACACATATGTTGTAGCTAACTCATAGTGTTTGAGTTGAAAGGGAAATTATTAGGATGGTTTACATAGCCGGGAGTCACAAGATTGGAAAGTTCTCTATGTATGGGCCTTTTGGGGTAATTGGCTTGGCCAATCAAACAATTACATAATAATTACCACAACTATCATACTGACAATGTAATCAAGGTGAAATCAAGCCATACATGGAAATCCAATGCTTGATTTCTTTAATGGTAGGAGTCAAAACGAATTGGAGGGAGAATGCTAATACATTTAATTTTTTATGTCATCGAAAAACATATAGCTAATAACTTTGGTAATGCATATTTACACGGTGTGCAAGTGTTGGGCCGAAAATAAATATAAATGTGAATGTTTGTAGCTATTCAAGCATTTAAATAAAATTAACAAAACAATAAGAAATATACACATCCATAGTGCAAAGTATTCAACCACAATTCAAGACATAAATTTTACCCTAGAAATACAAACACAAAAACCAACATTTGATGAGATTTTTTGTTTGCTTAGGAATTTATGAAGGGTGAATTATGCACTCTCAATAGAGATTTTGGTGCATTTTTACTCACTGGCAATGTCTTGCAGATTGCTATCACTTACAAGTTACCTTCACTTATGCATGTACATGGTTAATTTATCATCTTCCTTCGATCTTCAAGCAAGTGTATTATCTCGAGTTCTCATACTTCTATTGTTTCTCTTCTCTTTCCAAGATGCATTTACATTTCCATCTCTCCTCCTCTATCATTTGTATTTAGCAACATTCTTTTAATAATTTTTTCTTGGAAGGCAAACCATCAAGATGATTTGTTTCATCTTCCATGGATTCTTAATTTTGGACATTTAATTCAAACTTTGGAAAATCAATTTTCTTATTATAAAGTTTTAAAAATGAGGGACTATTCAGCTGCATTTTGGATCAATAATGACATTTCACATTGCCTAATCTCACCATGCACTCTACAACAATCATGGATACTACTCTTCAAACACAACTTGTGTTTTCTCCTTCCAACCACAACCCTTCTATATTGGCATAGACTCCTTCATCTCTCAAGCTCACAAGTTACTTATTTTGGTTACAGGAAATAATAGCCATGGGAGAGCATAAATTTTCATTGTATCATGAGGGAGAGTGTAATGATGGTAATAAAGTTTTCCAAGAAAGTTTGCAAGTTATATAGTTTTCTCATGCATGAATAATGTTTGCCTCAATGATGTGAGAGATTTACTTGGTACACATAAGTCAAAGTTAGGTGGGGGATATTTTTAATGAAGGATGGGCGATAGATATTACTTTCACAAGGACATGTGGAATTTTTTTTTTAATGGTTCTCTTCCCAAAGAACCCCTTTCATATTTTCTCATCATAGACTCATAGCTTCCTTGTTGCTTCTTAAGCAACTTTTTTTTATAGTTATTTTCTATTCATTATGCTTCAGTTTTAGAACATTCAAACATAACACCCCAACCAAGCCCACAACTTGGAATTAAGACCATTCACTAATTGAGGCTTTACATTGGGCTCTAAGTTAGGAATATTTACAAAACATATTAACATTTTACATTACAAAGTCATTACAATTTAGCCATCTTGGATTGACACCCATTGGATAAACCACCTCATTACACAAAATACGATTTAGTCTATTATAATACAAGGGTTAAAACTAGGGTAGTGCAATGGATGTTGAGTTAGTGTGGATTATGACAGTGCACATTATGTGTAATGGAGCAGTTGGATGGCCTTGTTACTACCAATTCATATAGTTATGTGTTGTGTTCATGTGATAAGGTGGTGATTGGTTGGGGAGTTAGTAGTGGTTGTGTGCCCAACGGATTAGGATTTGGTGTTTGATAGTTCTTTAAATAATCCAGCTCAAATATGGGGTTGATTAAAGACTCTAGATCAAAGGTGGTCAACTGACTCAAAGGTGGGGCAGACTAGATAGTCTAGATCAAAGGTGGTCGAGTAGATCAAAGGTAGGGTTGACTCTATCTAATGTAACCTAAATTATATTAGACAAATAAATGTTCTTATTGTATATTGTTTTGTTTGTTTGAATTTTTAAAATATCGTTACTATTTAAATCTTGAATTCATTCTTATGATAATTAATGGAAGATGGTACTTATTAAATGTTTCAAACATGTGTTTCCTTCTTAGATGTCACATGTTCGAATTTGGAGGTGGGTAGAGTATGTACACCTCCATAAACTAAGAATTCAAATCAATGCATGGATGGGCTATCTTGTCCTACAAACAAGCATAGTCTCACACATCAATTAAATTGACATATGACTAGTTTGTGGCCTTAAATTAGATTATTATAGTACAACTTAAGTGAACCTAATGGTTAAGAATATGTGTTTTATCCTTGAAAATCACAAGTTTGAACTTTAGCTTTCATTCTTATGATTATGAATAATGCTATGTTAATGGAAAATGGTACTTATTAAATGTTACAAACATGTTTTTCTTCTTAGATGTCACATGTTCAAATTTGGAGGGTAGAATATGTACACCTCCATAAACCAAGAATTCAAATCAATGAATGGAGGAGCTCGATTTTCCTACAAATAAGGGGAGTCTCACACGTCAATGTGATATATGGCTAGTTTGTGACCTTAAATTAAATCACTATAATACAACTTAAGTGAACCTAATGGTTAAGAACATGTGGTTTCTCCTTGAAAATTACAGGTTCAAACCTTAACTCTCATATATAAATTGATTTTGTTCTTCTTTTATATATATAGAAAGTCAAATTTGAATATACTTAATGAACATAATTGAGAGCTTGATAAGTGACACTTAAAAGGAACCATTTTTAGGGATAATTGGAATGGGTAAAACAAAATGTCAAAGTTATATTTAAATATGTTTTTAATATCTTAGTTAATTTTAAAATGTTAAAATATCGAGAGAAAAMTTCTTTGTGCATGTCCAAACAATTGGAATAATTTTAACAATCTTGGGAGAACTTTGATTTAGTACCCATGGGAATATGTGTATATATGGATCATGTTATCTCTACACATATCTAAGTAATTTGAATACATTGARATATGTACTATTCATCTTAAGATCAAYGACAYATGCTACTCTGSATACATCTCAATAATTGAAATRTGTGTTAGTATCCAAATAATTGTTTTGCACATATACCAATAATTGGAATAATTGCAGTCTAAATGTTTAATTAATTTGATATTTTTCGGCCTCTTAAAATAAGGGAACSAAAATTGACATTTTTTKTCTAAAATTTTGGAATAATCATTTTGGATTGATAGAAAATGGTATTYGAGGGYGTTGAATCCATTTTTCATTAAAAGAAACTATTTTGACAATCCAAAATTGCAATTTCAACAAAATTTTTRTGATYAGATTATGGTGATGGAAAAYTGTAAAAATTCAAAATCGTAAAACATCTAGCCTTCTTCTAATTATTCCACTTGTATTTCTTGCATGTATTMTTTCCCAACCACATGTTTACCCATTGAATGATAGCTMTTTGTATTATATAAAGACGCCAAAATACATCTATAGCCTAAACAAAAATATACTAAATTTTGGAGGCATGTTRGCTCAGGAAAGAGCTATGATACCACTTGTAGTGTTCCTTAACCCTTAAACTTGAAACACAAACAAGGCCTATGGAGATAATATGTGGAGAAAACTAGAAGGAAATGTTCACTTGCCTCTTAAGGTGGGGCAAACTTTCACTAAGAAAATCTCCAAATACAACAATACTCGTGAAAACATTCCATAGTCTCCTAGCTCTTTAAATACATACTCGAATAGAAAAACCCTAACTAATTGTGCTCCATAATGAATGAGTGCCTAGTGGATTGTATTTAATAAAGAGGGACATTTTACATTAAATAACTATCCACTACTATCTAATGGGCCTTATTCAAAGAAGATGGTCGCATACATTAATGAACTAACTTCTAGGTAGCCCAAAGTAGGGAGGATAGGGTAGGACCCTAATAGTTTCGTTTGTTGAATTTTTTAGATATCATTATTATTTAAAGCTCGAATATATTATTATGATTATGAATAATTCTATGTTAATGAAAGATGGTACTTATTAAATGTTACAAACATGTGTTGCCTTCTTATAGGTCACATGTTCAAATTTTGAGGAGGGTCTCACACATATATTTGACATATGGCCAGTTTGTAACCTTAAATTATATTAGTATAGTACAACTTAAGTGGACCTAATGGTTAAGAATATGTGTTTCCTCCTTGAATATGTATGGGTTTCATATACAAATTAATTTTTTTAACTTCACTTTTTATATAGCAAGTCCATTTTCGATATACTTAGCGACCATAAATGAGAGCTTGATAAGTGACACTTAAAACAAACCATTTTTTAATGTGGATAATTGGAATGGATGAAACAAAATGTCAAAGTTGTATTTTAATTTTTTTAATATCTTAGTTGAGTTTAAAATGTTAAAATTCTTTCCCCCAAGTGTGTAGATCAATTGGCAATAGAGTGTATTGTTAAGGAACTCCTTGCGATGTCGTTGGTTCAAACCTCACCTAGCTCAAGTGTTGTACTTGGGGTGTGTGTCATGCACGCGGAGGTTATAGTGGTAGCGGTCAAAATTGATCATGTGTCATGAGTACGAGCCCGTCCTAGTTGTTGATTATGCCAACAAAAAAAATGTTAAACTCCTTGGGAGAAAATTTCTTTATACATATCCCAACAAATATAATAATTTTAACACTCTTGCAAGAACTTTGATTTAGTAATAATTGGAATACATGTGTGTGTGTGTGTGTGTGTGTGTGTGTGTGTGTGTGTGTGTCATATCTCTACACTTATCTCAATAATTTGAATATGTTGAGATATACATTATTCATCTTAAGATGAACAATATATGATATGTCCACATACATATCAACAATTATAATATGTGTTAGTATCCAAATAATTTCTCCACCTATATCAGAACAATTGGAATAGTTATAGTCTAAACATTCTATAAGTTTGACCTTTTTTGGCTAGTCAAAATAAAGGGAAGAGAAACCAACATTTTTTGTCTAAAATCCGACAAGAATAATTTTGGATTGATAGAATTGTAGATATAAATCATTAACATTGCAAAATCAAGTTGCACTATAAATATTAAAAGGTGTTGGAGCATTTTTTATTAAAAACAATTATTTCAACAAATCCAAAATTACAATTTCAACAAAAAATTTATAACTATAAAAAATTCAAAATTGTAAAATGTCTAATCTTCTTCTACACTATAATTGGAATATGTGTTAGTGTAAATTCTAACCTTGTATAATATCTACTGCAAACAGATATTCAGAAAAAGAACAAAAAAATACAATGGCAAATACAAACATTACACAGAGATTTTTCCCCTGGAAACCCAAACCGGGAAAACCAACATATTCTATATTATTCATAGTGATACATTGTTTATAATACAATATACATATAGGAGCCAAAAGAATAAAAAACCCTAACCCAATGACCTGTATTAATCCAAAACCCTAATTCCTTAACCGAAAATAGAAAACCATCGGCAAAAAAAACATGTGCGGAAAAACCACCTAAATTCATGACACGTTTCCTGAGGAAGAAAAGTTTTTTCTTATAGGGGGTTACACATGCCCAGGGAAAATAATATAAAACATACCCAACATTCTCCCACTCATTGTTTTCTTTGCATATAGGGGGTTACAGGGTTACATAGTCAACAATGCCCATGGATCCTCTACACCAAGAGAACTTCTCAGTGCTCACAGATTTTGTTAATGAGTCTGCAACATTATTCAAAGTGTCCACCTTCATCATTGATACTTTCATTTCTTCAATCATGTCTCTCACAAAGTGATATTGAACATCAATGTTCTTTGTCTTTGAATGATAAGCAGGATTTTTCGCCATAAAAATTGCACTCTGACTATCACACTCTATCCTTACAGCTTGTTGTAGCAACTCAATACCTGAACACAATATTTGTAACCATATTGCTTCCTTACTTGCATGAGTGGTTGCCATGTATTCAGATTCTATAGTTGAAAGTGCCACTACAACCTGTCTTTTGCTCATCCAACTTATTGCTCCTCCAAATAGGTTAAACACATACCCACTTGTAGATCTCCTATGATCCAAATCTCCAGCCCAGGATGCATCCACAAAGCCATGTATATCGACCACTCTGTCCAATTTTGGTCTTCCTTCGTAGCACAATCCATAGCTAGCAGTGCCACACAAATACCTGAAAACCCTTTTTACTGTTGTCCAATGCTCCTTCCTTGGTTTTGACATATACCTGCTCAAAACTCCCATTGCATGTGCAAAGTCCGGTCTAGTACAGACCATTGCATACATTAAATTGCCAACTACATTTGCATATGGAACATGAGACATGTCCTCCTCTTCTTCATGTGTCTTGGGACACTGATCTACAGATAAATTTACACCAATAGGAATAGGAACCTTGACCGGTTTACATTCCTGCATATTAAACCTCTGCAATATTGTCTTGACATATTTTCTCTGCTTTAACTAGAGTTTCCTCCTTTTCTAATCTCTTTTAATTTCCATTCCCAAAATGAAATTTGAAGCACCGATATCCTTCATGTCAAATTTAGAGGACAACTGAGTTTTCACATCCTAGATAATCTCCTTGTTGTTTCCTATCAACAACATGTCATCCACATACAAGACCAAATAAATCAAATGATCACCAATTAATTTAAAATACACAAAATGATCCTCTTTGCTTCTTGTGAAGCCAAGTCCCATCATATAAGTATCAAATTTTTGATACCACATCCTTGGTGATTGTTTTAAACCATACAATGACTTTTTCAACTTGCATACCAACTCCTTCTTTCCTTTCATAGCATAACCTTCTGGTTGCTTCATATAGATTTATTCTTCCAGATCCCCATGTAGGAATGTTGTATTCACATCCATCTGTTATACTTCAAAATCAAATGCAACAACAAAAAATAACATAAATCTTATAGAGGTTAACTTGGCAATAGGAGAAAAAATCTCACCAAAATCAATTCCCTCAACCTGGGAATAATCCTTTGCTACTAGCCGAGCTTTGTATTTCTCCACTTTTCCTTCTGCATTCAACTTCTTTTTAAATACCCATTTTGATGCAGGAGCATCTCTCCAAGTCAACCATGCACCAGCCAGCCAACCAACTCAGTGAATACATTCAATGAGGAAGAGAGGCGCAACCCTCTCATTGTTCAAATTTTGAATTTGAATCAAGCACATTTAATGTTTGTAAGGCTGTTAGAGCCAAAAGGCCATGCCTATACACAGGCTTTAGATTTAGATAGCCTTTAATGGTTGTAAGTCTGGGATATAGATCCGATTCGGACTAGACAACCATTTAATTGTAAATTCAATGTAATTGAATAGAATATGTGAGATGGAGGGAAGAGCTCGAAGAGCCCCCTCATGTAAAAGATCTTTTGATCTTGTTTTAGGAGGTAATGAGCATAAGCAGAGGTGGAAAGACTGCATAGAAGAGAGAAGGAGAGGAGGAGCCGAGACTCTGTCAAAAGTTTGAGCTCAGGAACACCTTGTAAAAGGAGGCATTTCATATTAATATAAACTAGAGCAGTTTTTCCTGCATATTGTCTGTGTGTTTTATGAATGTATTTATGTGTTCTTTATATGCTATGAATGTGTGTTAGTATGCATTTGCAGGGACAGATAGGTTTTTCTATCTGTTGGGTTCTTTGATTTCAGGTTGGAGGATCTTTGAGGCTTCATGCCAAGAGGGCATGATAGAACATTGTGGGTTCTGAGAGCCAGTGCATAGAGTGCACTTCCAATTCTGCAGAATTTGGACAAGGGCGTGCTAGGAGGGAACACCAACGGAAATATTTGATTCAGAGGAAGACATCAAGGTTGTTGAACAACTTGGAGGTAATATTGTGTAGAGGAGGACACAGTAGAAGACAAAATCTCTGAGGATTTCTATAGAGATCTTCCAAGAGGGCATTGAGCAGGTGCATAGAGTGCAAAGAGGAACTCTGTTGAGTTCAGAAGGAAGATAGAACTACTGAGGGTTCTATAGAGCTCTACCAGGAGGGTATTGAGCATAGGCACAGACTGTTGAGGAGGAACTCTATTGTGAGTTCATAGAGAAACAAAATCACCGAGGATTCTGGATACTCTGCCAGAAGGGAATTGAGTTGGTGCAAGGAGTGCAAAGGAGAAAACTCTTTTGAGTTCAAAGATAGAGAAGAGTCCAAGGAGGTATATTCACAGGGTTGTTGAACACCCTGCAGAATCAGCAAGAAGTTTCTTGAGCAAGAGAGTGCCAGGAGGGAATCAGATTCTCCATCTGAAGGATAAGGAAAAAGAATAAATTCCTTAGAGGTCAAAGCTACAGGAAAATATCAAAAGAGATAGCACCTTTGTGTGTGCAAAGACTCTGCAAGGAGCGCAGGATTCAAAGAATCCTTTCAGGATTCAAGGAGAGAAGCTCAGGAGGAGTAGTGCTTTCATGCACAGAGCCATAGCTGCAGAAGTCGTAGAGGCCAAGGAACTCTTTGAAGAGTTTAGAATCCCAAAAGATCAGGAGGGGAAGCATCTTTGAGAACATAGGTGATACCAAGTGGTGTAGAGATTGCAGAGGAGAAGCAAAGGCCAAGGCCTTTGATAATTGGAAAATCTTCCAAAGTTTGGGAAGAAAGCGCATGCTCAGGAGGAGCACAGCTACCGTCGGATCAACCAAGAAGATCTGGACTATGGATTCGTGTCCAGGAAGTGTAGGAAGGGTGCAGTGGAAGAACTGAGCCGTCAGATCTGGGTACATGGACCAATAGCCGTCGGATTTGTGGGAAGATGCACGAGGTTTAAATCCTCACATGCAGAGCAGAGAATCCAAAAAGTCCCGACAGGGTAGAGGTATCGGGATTTCGGACTTCGGAAATTCGGAGGTTCAAAGGACGAAGGACTAGAGATTAGAAATCACAGGTCCCGAAGTCTCGAAGGTATCTGAGCCGTCCATCTAAGAAGGGCACGTGTCATGAAATCCTTCATATCGGGGATTTGGACATTGGGAAGCAGATCACAGAGAAGTCTTTCGACTTCGCAACTTGCGAAGTCCCGAAATGATCGGGACTCTCCAAGAAGGAGGACACGTGGCAGCAGAGAGAGGACTGTATCGATATTTCAGATACCAGGAAGTCTAGGGAGCAAGGACTGGAGTCTTGCATTGGGAAAGCCTAAAATGCAAAAACTCGAAAGCTACAAAGGAATATCACGGTATGCGGAAAATGGGTGTATTCATCGGAATTTCATAGTTCAGAACTTTGGGAGTTTCGAGGATATGATAACCAAGCGATTTGGCATCAGAAAACCCGAAATCGTGAAAGGAGGAGAAAGCCAGGAAATAGGCATTTCGGCAGTTTGAAAATCGGCTTTTCAGGAGTCTTGAAGACAGGAAGCTGGGCGCTTTGCATCAATGGACCCCAAGAGGACTGCGGTCATATGAGGGGTGGTCATATGGACTAAGGGTGTAGCCCAGGGGGCTAACCATGACTAAATCCATTTCGTCAAATTGATGTTTCGGAGGTCGAAAGATCGAAGAGTCAAGGACTCTTGATATTAGGACACAGGGGATCCTGAAATCTAAAATTCACAGTCATGTAAAGTGACTATGGGGAGAGTTGAAGGACCTATGGATCGAAGTGTTTGAAGGTTTAAGCAGGGAACTGAAAGAGCCGCTTCGGCTCAGGGACGTTTTTGAATGATCCTGTGAGCAGATCTTAGCCCGAGGGCAGGGGGTCTGTGCCATCACATTTGCTGCCAATGGGATTTCTTCCAGTTGGTAACTCCACTAGATCCCAAGCCTCATTCTTATCCAAAGATGCCATTTCTTCTTCTATGGCCCTTTTCCAGAGATTTCCATCCCTTGAATCCACTGCCTCCCTGACAGTTCTAGGATCATAATCAGTAATAGACAAAGAAAAATTTGAATGGAAATCAGATGGACTATACCTTTCTCGTAGCCTTATTTCTCGAACTGATCTCCTCAATACTGGAGTATGAGGATCTTCTTTTTCTGATTCATGTTCTTCTATATTGTCTAATTCATCATCCCTTAAATCAAACTCTATCTTCTCTGGTTCTTCCTTGGTAGGAATTCCTGTTTAACAACATCCTTCATTTCTCTAAATACCACATCTCGGCTATACACTACCTTCTTAGTTTCTGGGTTCCAAAGCTTATAACCTTTGAGACCATCTTTAT
>SNQJ01S0192288.1:5322-15714 GCA_010110895.2 Picea sitchensis
TTATATTTACATAACCGCTTAAGCTAAGGATTTATGTTATATTTACATGGAGTACAAGATCTACCCCATCCATATGCATAGACAATTGTCACTGTTAGATTTAGGTATGCAGCTTAGTGTAATATCCTTTGAAAGATAACTTGAAGAAGTAACTATCCAACCTTCAACACAAGTTACAAAATTATGGTAGAGTCAACATTTTAACTTTAACACCTTGCACCACAAAATCTAGGTCTTCACGAACAAGAAAAGGAATAGGTATGCAGCTTAGTGTAATATCCTTTGGAAGATAACTTGAAGAAGTAACTATCCAACCTTCAACACAAGTTATAAAATTATGGTAGAGTCAACATTTTAACTTTAACACCTTGCACCACAAAATCTAGGTCTTCACGAACGAGAAAAGGAAAACTAAAAGGCTCACAACACTATCCTACATGCTCTAGTTGCCACTATTGCTTTGGGGAGAGTAAGTATCGAAACATCTTGAGTTGTTGCATTCCTTAGATCTCCTTTGTATTCTTATAGTTGTTGCATTCCCAAGCGAAGATTCATCCTAGAGACGAGCTCCTCTAGGAAATTTAGTTGGAATTCCACGCTCTCCAACTTCTTCAAGTGATGAATTTAGTTGGAATTCCACGCTCTCCAACTTCTTCAAGTGATGAGATCTACAAGTAGAAGACAGAAAACCAAAGACAAAATAACATAACACATAGATTTGTGTCCAAAGGGAAGTCATATTTGTTGTATTCCAGTGGAGACAGAAAAACCAAAGACAAAATAACATAACACACAGATTTAGATTTGTGTCCAAAAGGAAGTCATATTTGTTGTATTCCAGTGGAGACAGAAAAACAAAGACAAAACAGCATAAAACATAGATTAGTGTCCAAAAGGAAGTCATATTTGTTGTATTCCAGGCAAGATTATTTATACATTACAAAGATACATTGGATTAAAGTTGACCGAGACAAACTCTAACTAATTATAATAAAATAATGTATTCTTAACTACAGAAAAACAAAGACAAAACAACATAAAACATAGATTTGTGTCCAAAAGGAAGTCATATTTGTTGTATTCCAGGCGAAATTATTTATACATTACAAAGATACATTGGATTAAAGTTGACCGAGACAAACTCTAACTAATTATAATAAAATAATGTATTCTTAACTATCTTAGCTAACCAGCACTAATGACTAGTACCTAAGAGGGATTTCCCTGCCACAATAAGGTTGATTACATAGTATGATTACATACTATCTGTTATAGGATTGTCTAATTGATCACTAGGACTTATCATAAACGAGGACAAGAAGGTGGTGAAATTTGTTGGTGGCGTGGATCTTCTTAGTCTTGATAGGTATGAATGTTGTGAACCCTTCCCTCCATCTTGGTGTTCTCTATGTGCTTCTCTAATGTTCTATTCTCTCATCGAAAGACAATCTAATGTCAGACTCCTTCAACACCTTCTCTTAATTCTTCAAACTCTTTGCACTGATTATGCGCCCTGCCATATTGCCTTCTCCAACTAGGACATAACTACCATCGAAAGACAATCTAATGTCAGACTCCAACACCTTCTCTTAATTCTTCAAACTCTTTGCAGTTATTATGCTAATAGGGATGCCTTGCCATACTGCCTTCTCCAACTAGGACATAACTACCTTATGAAACTTTAGCATATGTTATGTAATGAGAAGGTTAAAAGAAARATAAAMTAAACCCCGTAAACCCTCTTTTTAAACTCTATTTTTAAGAGGCATCTAATCTTGGAGCAAACTTCTCTCTTTGGCAGATTATTTGTCGAAATTTGGCAATGGGAAATTATAAATTTGGCAATGGGAAATTGTAATTTTGGCAATGAAATTCTGCATTTCACAAACTTGACACTAAAACTAACATTACAGATGGATTCATGCCTCCATTCTGATTGGAATAACTCCATTCTGAAATTTGGATTCATGCCTCCATTCTGATTGGAATAACTCCATACTGAAATTTGGATTCATGYCTCCATTTTGATTGGAATAACTCTGAAATTTCAACGATTAAAACTTGTAATTCCAACAATTCGTCTAATATTTTTCTGGAATGATAAAAAAAACTCATTGAAAACTAAGGGCCATTCGCTACAAAATTAGCTTATTCCCCCTTTTTATAGAAAGAGGTAGGCAAAATAATAAACATTGACACATCTTAATTCTTCAAACTCTTTGCAGTTATTATGCTAATAGGGATGCCTTGTCATACTGCCTTCTCCAACTAGGACATAACTACCTTATGAAACTTTAGCATATGTTATGTAATGAGAAGGTTAAAACAAAAATAGAATAAACGCCGTAAACCCTCTTTTTAAGAGGTATCTAATCTTGGAGCAAACTTCTCTATTTGGCAGGTTATTTGACGAAATTTGGCAATGGGAAATTGCAATTTTGGCAATGAAATTCTGCATTTCACAAATTTTGACACTGAAACTAACACTACAGATGGATTCATAGGCCCCCATTCTCATTGGAATAACTCCATACTAAAATTTCAACGATTAAAACTTGTAATTCCAACAACTCGTCTAATATTTTTCTGGAATGATAAAAAAAACTCATTGAAAAGTGAGGGCCATTTGCTACAAAATTAGCTTATTCCCCCTTTTTATAGAAAGAAGTAGGTGAAATAATAAACATTGACACATCTTGAACATACATTGACACATCTTGAACATAAATGGGTGTGATGAAGAGGTGAGGTGTTGTCAACCCATAACACACGACGATGTGATAGTTTTGCCTCCTTTGCACAAGGGGGGAGAGAATGGCCTAATGGGGACGAATGACGATGCTTTGCAAATCAAACATAGTAGGACATATTATGAAGGGGGTTGTCATGAGGACCAATGGGATGAGGCAATGGAAGCAAAGCCATTGCAAGGGTACATTGAGATGTAGAAGACTTAATAAGGTGATGGATGGGCAATGGTTAAAAGCTTTGTCGGAGGTAACAAGGAATAGTACCTATATGTGGGGGCAATATCAAATCATTAGTTTCTAATAAATTTCTCTAAATTTTGAAAATCTCAACATTCGGTTATATATTTCATTCTCAATTTCATCCCATTAAGGGAGCCAAACCAGTTCCATTCTTGCTCGCTCCTTTGGCATCCTATAAAGGAGATATCCTTTTCTAAGGTTTGTACCTTTAGTTGCTTCATTCTTTTCTTTAGAGTTGTGCTTTCTTATTCCATGGAGGAATTATGTTGATTGATAGTGTCTTCTTGCTTGCTTACATCTCTTAATCAACTTGTTGAGGTGGAGGTTGCCAAGGCTATGAAGCCTAATAGCCTTGGAGAATAGTGTTAATTAACTTAAGTCATTAACACATATGAGGTTTGAGGTAATTTTTGAAGCTAGATGTCGTCCTTTAAAAGTGATCCTACTTTTGTTGTGTTATTTATAGTTGTGTAATCCCTAGTATAATTCACAAATGAGATTATCTTAAGCTTATAAATTTGGCTACCAATGTCTACTCAACTTTGTCATAGAAAATAAGTACTCAACTTTGTCATAGAAAATAATATGGTTTTTGGAAAATAAGTACTCAACTTTGTCATAGAAAATAATATGGTTTTTGGAAGTATCGATTTGTAATATACATAATAATAAACATAATAATRATGATGATAATAATAAAAAAGAAATACTAATTAGGTCAATGAAAGGTCAAAGGCCACACACCCCTTCTCCTCATAACCATTCAATGCATATAAGTGTATCACAATGAGGCTTATTGTAACATCCTTTTATCAATTCTCATCAATCAATCAATATTCAATATATTATTCTATACATTTGTAGAAACATTTATGTGAATTCGGTGATAAACAAGTTTGTTTTTACCAATGATCTATTTCACTATTTCATATTTTGGCAAATTAAATTGGTTTGACTTAGAAGTTTCTATAGAAAGAAGCATTTCTAGATCTTCCCTTATGTTCCAATTATCAAGTCACTTCCTTTCCCATTTTATATAGTTTTTGAAATTGTGCCTAGTGTAATTAGATATTACAAAATCTATAAGTAAGAGCGTTGGTGTCTTTTTCCATTGTGAGTGGGTTTTCCCCTTTACTTTCTTCGGTAGTAAGATCTTAAGCAGAGTCCAAATCTTGGATTGGACAAGCTTTTTTTATAAAGATCTAAGTTATCTATGAAGGAATTAGAGATTGATTAAGTCCATGACTAGAGAGGTTGTGCTAATGAGGATTTTACCCTAGAATCTGTCTTAAGTATGGGTGTGCGAATTTGGTTGTTGTATCAAAGGTGCAAATAAAAAATTCACGGTGTACATTGTAATGGATAACTTTAGTGCAAATCGTAGTGGGAAAATGGCAATGTGTTGTAGACATGCTAATATTCTTAGTCATGCAGTTTTGAGACTTGGATCATGTAGTTCAAAGTTTAGTGGCAATACCTTTGTATGTGCACCCTTTGCATAGATGCACAATACAAAATATCACATACACACTAGTGTGGATGGATAACTTAGCATATTGTTGCATGGTGAATACTAGTAGCCTTGACATATCATATCTCTCTCTATTTCTTCCTCTGCTCAAATTTTATCTACATATGTATTCTATAGGACATGAATATTTAGGAAAACAAATAATTTTGTATTCATGTAATAGATTATTTATACACCACCCCGAGCTTGTAAATAGGTTGGTTGATATGTGTTAATATTATGGTAGTTGCGGGAGGTATTTATCTCCACATGTAAACCTGACGAGAATAGAAGACTTCAGAAAGCAAGAGAAAACCCTAATGAGTTGGCTAATAACCCTAGAAGTCTTGTCGGCTCAAGAAGATAATTTATATTAGGTTATTAGCCTCCAAGAGAAGAAGTCGACCAGAAATAATAATAATATACTAAACATACATGTACCCAGAAGGAGAAGTTGGCCCCAACAAATATGGCAGAACCACTATAAATACAAGGTGCCAGTTTTCATTTGACACATCTCAGAATTGCAGAGCAGCAATTGGTGCGCACTGCAGTTCCCAGTTTGGTGCGCACGTGTGGAGGAGAGCTGCAGGTGCAGCTGCTGCAGCGACCAGTTTTCAGTGTTGGCTTGGACTATCTCTTGGCTAGGGTTTGGACTATCCGATCAGCTATTGTTGGTGCACTATCCTTGGAGGAAGATGTGCTACACCTTGTTTGGCTATCTAGCCTAGGGTTTGCTTTCAGAGTAATTCTAAGTCAAGGTTAAGGTGCTCGGAGGGTGGCTTCGGCCTATGGTTGGGTGACAAGGGTATTGTCAATGGTAAAACGAGCACACAATCTTCTATATTCTAACAATATGGTGACTGGTTGAGTTCTTGTTGTAAAGATTCATGCTATTGATATCTCATTGTACAATCTTTGCATTGAGAGTTTCTCTATAGCCCACTATAACATAAATGTTGAAGCATAACTTAATATAAGATAACGTGGGTGCTCGTTGGCACATGTTTCCTTAAGTTTTTCACTCTAAAAATGGTTTGCACCTCAAAGAATTTGATCCCTCTCGACGCTTGATAGATTCAGAGTTAAGATGGATGTAGGGTGGTATTTTGTTAATGAAAGTTCAAAGTTAAGTTTGTAGGCCAATTCTATTGCGATGCATATGTAATGCATGACTTCATTTAAATATGAGATAGCTTAATTATCAATCATGCTATTAATTAATGATTGACATATCTAAGTCGAGTAAATTGCATCATTGTGGTTGTGCTAATTTTGCTTGTGTAATCTCCTTTGAATCAAATTGGTATTAGGGAATTGTTTTGCATGTAGTTGTTGGAGTTTGTACATAGTTTATGTTAAAGAATTTCTCTCAAAATAAATAATTGAAGGATGATACATAGAGTTGCGTTGGATTTCTTGAAGGACAAATTGCCAATATCAATGGCAACGTTGGGAACATGATTGCAAAAATGGTCAATATCACTCCTCTAGAAGTAATCCAAACTTGAAATTGAGTGGCAGAGGAGGAAATTTATTGTCAAATTTGGGTTCCTCTCAAAGTGGAAACTGAGGTGGAGATTATTCCCTATGATGGTAAATGGGTCCCTTGTGACTTCAACTGTGAAGTGCATCAAATTCACAAATGAAAAGAAGGTTGATGTCCCACAACTATGCATGCACAAAGAAGCGTTTATGGAGAAATAAATTTCTTGAGCATAGACACACCTCAAGCTAGAATGTAGGATAAGTTCAAGATCATTGTTAGGGACCAATTTATCCCATTAACTATCGAAAGGAGCAACAAAAACAATGGTAATCCATGCAAAGGTTGATGAGCTGAAATCAGATCCAAAAGTGTTAATTCCTTTGGAACATTGGATCATTTGCTGAGCAAATGAGAACTAAATGTTGAGCAAAGAGTTAGTTGGTCAAGCAAGTATGTTACAATGGCATGAAGGTATCCTGGGTGGGGGTGAAATGTTCAAGTGTTAGGTTGCTAAGTACACGAGGGATATGATTGACAAGGTAAGTAGGATTGATGCTCATAAGGAAAATTCAAGTGGTTGTGACACAAATGTTGATTCCATGATGTTAGGGAAAGATGTCAAGCATAAGGTTGAAGAAGTTGCAAAACACGAAGAAGAAAATAACTTGTGAACTTGATCAAAGGGGATGCCATCAAGCACAAGGGTCGTTGCCAAGAAAATGGACCATTACTGAGCAAAAGGGATGCTCCCAAGTAAAGGGGTGATATGTTCTTGTAGGTATAGTTCTTTGGAGAAGGATGTAGGTGGATAAGCCATGCCTACTGAGCAAAAGACAAAAAATCTCACTAAGCAAGAGATCAGTCATTTGGTTGAGAAAGACTTGGTGGACTTTTTGGAAACCTAGGAAATGGCACTAGTGTTCTTCATCCCAAGGTAGGACTCAAAAAACTTGCAGAATCAAACCTAGTAAGTATGTAAAACTCTTGGTTTAGGTGGGAAAATTCAAGGAACTAAGAAAACCCAATCGATCTTCCAAGATGGGTTTTTTTTGTCCAATAGAAGGTCTAGGAAATCTCAGTGGCCAAAACTAGGCAAGAGAAGGGATGAAGCACGAAGGAAAAGTGTCTAATTTTTTTAGCGTTGGGAACTGTCTAGCAAACTTCGACTAGGAGAACCTAAGGAAATAAAGAAGTTGTTATATGAGGTCGTTTCATCCTTCTAACAACTGGAAAAACAAGCATTGACCCAACAACAAATTTTGTAATGATGGAGGTAATTTCTAAGGAAAGTGACGATACTTGAGTCAAGAGAGATAAGAACGGGTTAAAAGAATCCAAGCAACTTGTAATAGATCCTTGAGGAATTCATAGTATAAAGGGACATGTTGGGAACTAAGAAAGAGATACTTTGGGTGAGTTTTAACTTTGTTCTCAGGGAGCCAAAGCTCATGGAGCCAAGGCTTAATACATTGTTTTAGTGGGACCCATGAAGCCAAAATCCCATTCCTACTGAGCAGTAAAAGTAACTGAGCTACAACTAAGCCTGCTAGAGTTGGAAAATTGATGGAGATTGTATTGAACATGCGGGCCAAGCTAATTTGGAGAGTTCGAGAAGAGCTAGGGATATAGCTTAACGAGGGCCATAGATATAGCTTGAACATAGCTAGAGCAAGCAACCATTAGAGAGCCAAGGCCCAAACTTTTCAAGGAGAACAATTAAAGGAAGCTAGATATTCAGATTGAGTGAGATATTGACATAATCTACAAACCCCCGAAATACTCCTAAGAGGGTTCTCCAGTTAAAAATTCAGTGTATTGTACCTATGGATGTGCGTTCTTGTTGTTATTTATTTTTCACTATTGTTTTATTCAAGAATTAAAGCAGTAGTTACTACATTAATACATAACACCAAGTTTAAAGTTGCAAATTTTAAAGGCTTCATTTTTTCATTTAGTATTCATTTGAGTGTTGTTAGGCAATGTTCATTTTCCCATTGAATACAAATCAATTTGGTGTCATAATTTTTTTTAGACTAATTGTGGCTAGGATACAACAAAGTTACCAACTTAACGAGAACTTTCCAGAGTTCTCGTGTTTTTAGAGTTTGCATTTAATGACTATTTTTATCTTTGAAGGTTGAACTGTGACTTGATTGAAATCACAACAACAATCAAATCGAAAAGTGGTGTTTCTAGTAGCATCGATTTTATTTTTGGATTTAAAATTATGATTTAATTGGAATTGTGGTTCAAATTATGATTTAATTGGAATTGTGTTGTTGACAATTGGTACCATCACAAATAAAAATGTTAAAATCAACTCTTAAATTGAAAACTTAATTTACTTAAAAATATGAAAAACAAAACAAATGACCCTAAAGTTGTTTTTTTTTTTTTAATTAAAGTCAAAATTAAAAATTAAAAAAAATTAAGAAACACAAACAAAATATTTAATTATTTATTTTCAATTTTTGATTTTTATTTAAAAAATTGTTTTAAAATTTGTAATTCTTAATTAATTAATTATTATTATTATTATTTTAAATTTTGATTTTAGTTTAGTTTCTATTTATTTTTTGTTTATTTAAAAACTAGTTTTTTTTTGAAATTTTGATTTTAGGTTTATTATTTGTTTTAACTCGTATACGTAGTTTCCCCCCCTTTTTAACGTAAATTAAAAAAAGTAATTATCAATTGATTCTAACTCGTATGATTGTGGGATGGAGTCTTATCCTTCCCTCCCATGTTTTATTCTTGTTAATGACATGTTGAGCTCATTATGAGTAAATTGTTGAAATGGCTTCAAGTCCTATTGTTGATCTGACA
Organism: Picea sitchensis; assembly: GCA_010110895.2. NCBI lineage: Eukaryota > Viridiplantae > Streptophyta > Pinopsida > Pinales > Pinaceae > Picea > Picea sitchensis. The sequence continues at coordinate 14,138 of SNQJ01S0192288.1, forward strand.
TTGTCCAATGAAGAATATAAGGTTTACCTTGGGTACCATCCTTGAAATGAGGGGATGTAATCGACGATTTTCCCTGGGAGTTGTTACTTGGGAAATTCAAATAAAAAAAAAAGTAAATAACTTTTCGAATTTTCAATTTGGGGTTGATTTTAACATTTTTATTTGCAATGGTACTAGCTGTCAACGCCATAGTTTTAATTAAGTTGTAATTTTAACTCCAAAATAAAATTGGTACTATTGGAAGCACCACTTTTTGATTTAAGGGTCAATTTTACACAATGTTATCAATGGTCAAGGCCATGATTTCAATCAAGTCACAATTTTAATCACCCCCCAAAAAGGGTGCTACAATGCTACTTTTTGAAACGAGGGTTGATTTTGGTGTTTTTGACCCAAAAATATGAGTTTTTTGGGAGAGAGTTCTTGTTTTGAAGGGTCACAGTTTTCATCAAGCCAATAACTATGTTATACTTGTGTATGAACTCCATGTGTAACCTAGACCATGAGAAAATCTTCGAGAAGAAAACAAACCCCATAATTTAGCAAAACTGCATCCAAATAGTGAGAATATGGAAAATCCTACAAAAGTGACCAATAATCCTTTCTCAATTGATTTGAAAGAGACTATTAAAGGAAATCTTGTCTCATGATCTAAGTTCTTGAGGGATCAAGAAACCCCAAAAATGGGAGCTTTGAATTGAAATCAAATCCCAAAGTGTTAAGTCTTTTTGGCACGTCAAGATGGAGAAAGTGAAGAAGGTCGAGGGGTAAGGAAAAATGCCATATTTTTGGAAGTGTCAAATTATCAAGCGAAGAGGAAAATTACAAAGCATTGAATCATTTTTTTAGCAAAAGAGGATTGCATGTCAACCAAAGATTTAGTTTGTTGAGAAAGTACAATTCCATGTAAAGGAATCTATGGTGGAGATGAATGTCTAAGTTTTAGGTCAGTGAGGACATGAGGATTGTGCTTGGTAAGGAAGACATGCTTATGCTTGGAAGGAGGCTTTGAGTTGTTGTGACATGGATGTCGAGCACATCTTATGACAAGATGTCGAACATAGAGAAGAAAAGAACTTATGCTCGTTTGGATGAGCTAGCACCATAGATCCTTAACACTAATCAAAGGGTATGACATTGATATTACCTTCTAGATGTTCAATGATATAAGTCGTGTTTTTTGACGTTTTTAACCTACCCATCCAAGGTTCATCTTCAAGATAATAAATGCCAAGGAGTTTTAGAATGTATTCCATTGGTTAAATATTATTTCTCTCTCGCGTCTTCATTTTTTAAATAGGCTAACAAATGAAAGAGATTACATTGTAGTTAATGTCATCTTCACCTTGGGGTGGCAAGTGCTTTTAGGATATTTAGACACTTAGGAGTTAGTTAAGATTTTCTTGGTCTATTGTGTCGTTAGGTAAAAGTGTGTTTTCTAGTGTGTTTCTTTAGTATGCATTTGTAGTTAGCAAATCCGACGGTCACGATATGTTCCCGACATAGAGTGATCCGACGGTTCATACTCTCCTCGATCTTAACGGCGATTGATCCGTGGCTTAACACCCGATTGGTCC
>SNQJ01S0192289.1:0-17838 GCA_010110895.2 Picea sitchensis
AGATAATGCATTTTTTCCATGCCGAGTATCGACTAAGAGAATCCATGGGGTTTATTAAGGAAAACTTAATAAAGTTTTATGTAATATCTCCCCCCACACCCACCCTCATACAACCACGCACGTGCACACACACACAATCTTTTCATTCAAAGTTGGAATAGGTGAGGAAACTAATAATTATTGTGAATTGATGGCTCTCAAATTAGTTTTGAGGTTGGCTAGCTACCTGTATGGATATCATGGACCTCACTCGATGTCCCACCGGTGCTTAGTGGGATTCTTAGGATGTGCATTTCATCAATGTGTGTGTGTTAGGATCCAATCATAACCCCTCTTCATGGGTCATTAGTTAGTAGGATATGTTTTCTATGTAATAAAGGTTGACATTAGTTAACAAAGCCTATTAAATAAAGGAGAATAAGTCAATGTAAGAAGACCTAATTGAAGCTTTCGCTTCTAGAAAGATCTTCCTCTAGAAGTTTCCTTAGAAGGTAGAGTTAATATAAATAAGAGTATGAGGTATTGGATATTTTTGTAATAGAGCTTTGCTCTGCTGGAGGTTACCCCCTTGAAGAGGCAAGTGAACATTGTTATCTTTAATAAAGGTGCTCTTTCTGGTGTTATTCTGGTATTGTTCTAGCTAAAATCTCGGTGTTCCATTACTGCTTGCTAAATATGTATGTCCTACATAATATAATTTATCTAGTATATTGCACTCTTATGTGTGTGTGCGCACGCCTGTGCGAGCGTGCATTTTTCGAAGGAACACACATCTCGGGGAACCCTCCAGGTACTTCCCATCATTTCAAGGAAGGTACGGTAGGTAAACCGGTTGATTGCATTTTTGGAAACCTAACTCAATGAGGACATCGAGTGAGGACCAACAATATCTTCTTCAATATATATGCCCAAGGACTTGACCCCGTGACCTCATAATTGTAATTCACAACACTCAACCACTCGAGCTAACCCACTGGGATATATACATGTGTGTGTGTAGAGAGAAAGAACCAAATCAAGTGAAAAAATTTAAAACATATAGTAAGATAATGCATTTCTTTCCCATGCCAAGTATTGACTAGGATAAGCCATGGGGTTTATTAGGGAAAACTTAATAAATTTTTCCATAATATCTCCCACCACCCCACTTAATAAACTTAATAAAGTTGGAATAGGTCAGGAAACTAATAATTACTTTGAATTAATGGCTCTCAAATTAGTCTTCAGGTTGGCCCAAGAGCTTGGTGTATCACAAATTCAAATATTTGGTGATTTGCTTCTAGTTATTCAATGGATGCACAAGGAAACATTATTGAGGATGTTCACTTTATAGCCATTGTATGATGATGTACATCTTCTAATTACAAATTTCTCACACATCTCGTTGTCTCACATGTATAGGGACATGAATAGGATAGCGGGCAAACTATCAAAATATGGGTTAGGATTGGATAGAGGAACCTAGATTATATCCATACTCCAAGATGGGAACACAATTGAATATACCCATGAACCTTGGAAATAATTGATATTACTACATAATTTGTATAAAGCAGACAGCAGTTTCAGGGTTATAGTTTAAATGATGTAATTTTCCTGGTTTTTTTGTGATAGGATATAGATGTAATATCCCTACTATAGTTTTCAGTGATGCTTAAGGAGGCAAGTATGAAGAGTTATTTTTTCAAGTGGCTTAATTGCAGTCTTCAATGCCTTTGGCATATAACTATGTAATTTTGTTTAATAAAATTATACTCTCTCTCTCTCTAACCAAATCAAGTGAAAAAACTAAATCATATAGTAATATAAAAAAAAAATCTAGGACAAGTGTCAACCAGGAGAAGCTTTTTTTATGGAGCCTATTAAGGAATGACAATTATTTGTGGAGTAGTGGCGGTATTATACATTGATTCTTCCCATTTCATTAATGTGTAGTATGCAACTAGTCAAGGGACTAACAATTGTGCTAAATTTTATGCTCTATGGATGTGGTTGAAAATAGTAGAGAATAAGGATAAAATATCTCTAAGTGTCCGGTGATTCAAAGTTTCTAATTGAATGGGCCAATCAACATTTCAGTATTGAAAATTTGCTTTTGATTCCTATTATTCTCTAGGTACAAGTGGTAAAATCCTCATTTAATAAAAAATATTTTACACATATTTATCGAGAATTAAACTCCAAAGCGAACAATTTGTCTAAAGAAACTTTGCTTCTACAAGAAGGTACCTTAATTGAACATGAATTTAGAGGAAGCACTCTTTTATCAACCTAAGAAAAAATTGTGTATTAATCTTCTACTAAATGTTTTTATGATGAAGGGGTCTATTATATCATATGTGCTATAATAAAGGTGATCTTTATAGATCTATAGACATCAATATGTTATGTTTATTGTTATAGTATCTTTGAGATACTATTGGAATACTATATTTAAGTAGTTGTAGTTTTAGTTTTGAGTCAAACAATGCAATGAATACTCTGAATTATAGAGTGGAGTTTGTATACGATTGATTAATGTATATTTCGATTTCAAACTTTAAAATATCAAATAAACATATTTTGTTATTGGAAAAAGAAGAAGAAAATACATTTTTTTACAAGAAAAAAATCTATACATTTTATATTTTAGAGTTTGAAATCAAAATATATACTTAATTGTCCGGGACATACTCAAAACTAGGGATCAAGAACTATCTCTACATTGTTTGTAGCATAAATGGGCCTAAGTTTACATAATTTCAATATTCCTTTAGCATCACAAAGACACTAAAATCAACATACATATCCCTAACAACCTAGAAGGGCCTCTAAGGTCACAGACATATGGTCTAAAATACCTCTTCATCATGAACTATTTGCAATGTGCATTAATACAAAGTTTTTATCTGACACTGAAAGGAGACTGCCTCCTTTGAATTCATGTTTAGTTAAGGTACCCTCTTGCAAAAGCAAAGATTCTTTAAATAAATATTCACCACCAAACTCTCTCTAAATCCAAATCCTCTTCTATTTCAGCTACATATCCCAACTTGACAATGTATTCCCCTGAACCCGGGTTCTTTGATAGTAAGATAATACATAAAATAAGATGGTTTTAATCACATATATAAAATGTTAAGGCCCAACGATCCATGTTACCTTGTTGAGTTCCCTATTTAGCTTCTTTTTCCCATCATTTGCATACCCTATAGGTTGTCCATGCCATAAGCAATGAGATTATTCTCAAAGGAAGCAAATGTTAAAACCAAACGGTCCACATAACATTGTTGATTTCTCTAGTTAGCATCCCTTCCCCATCATTTGCATACCATGTAGCCTATCTATCTCATAAGATATTGGATGATTATAGAAGGAAGAAAATGTTAAGTCCCAACTGTCCACATTATCTTTCTTTGTGCTATGTTTATTATCCCTACCCCATCATTACCATACCTTGTATGTTGTCAATTCCATAAGAAATGAGATGAATCTCAAAGGCAACGTTAAGGGAAAATATAATGCATGATATGAGTCACAATAGATTGGAGGGAAGTTGGAACACCAAGCACGTGCTAATTCTTGAAGTCTCAAAGTATTGACTTCCTAAGTAAGGTCTCGGCAACTCAACCCTTAATTATGGGAACATTAAAGGAAACATTAGACTTTGATGAGGCATCAACCCAATTCCAACTTCCATATGTCAGGTAGGTTGAAAGCTAAGTTGTTTAGTGTCACTCACTTGAGAAGTGGTTTTCATTGCTACTAGCCTCCAACACATATGAGCTCCTATGGGCTTAAGAGTTTTGCGGGGAATAGTATATTGGTAATTCCCAATATAGGATAGGAGCATAGGCATCAACTTGTTTGATCGAATTCATTCATTGATCTTATTTTGTGGCTCTGGATTTCAGGTAAGATAGGATCCTACATGCTTAAGCTAGTGTAAAGGGACTGGAGCTTGGAAATTGGAGTTTTGGGCATCTAATAGCATACATGAGAAATATCGATGTGTGGGGAATTTCCAGCTTGCTAAGGATGATACCCCTAGTGTTAGTGTTGGCCCATGGGTTGAATAATTTTTTCACATGCAAAGTAAAGGTCGATCATGAATCAATGGATAAGTGATGCAGTTATGCATCACTCGATCAATTTGTTACCTATATATCATTATATTTTCCATTATATAGATACTTTGATTCTCTCTAAAAAAAAATAAGAAGAATATGAAGGATAAGAAAAATAGGAATTCATCCTATAAAACTTTACCCCTATAGGTTGTATACACGATTCGATAAGATTACAGTCATAAATTTGACTTAAATCACGAGTGCAAATTGGAATTTGGTAGTTGAGGAGAGTTATTGGGTAAATAAAACTTCCATGGCAAAGCAACTTGAGTTACCAAATTACCACACTACAACCTACAAGTTACTATAATACCATTGGTTAGTAATACCATTATTTATTTATGATGTGAAGGATAACTCTGAGCATGGATTTTTTTTCTAATGTGAAGGATAGATTTGAATAGGGATGTTGGATCTAAATCCTTGATGCAAGCTACGCCTCGTTGTTCCAAATTTCATGGCATGACATCAGTAATCATCAATGTTGCATGGTGCTCCCTACACACTATTGACGGAAACAAACCTATCAAAACTAATTAAGCCTTTGAAAATCATTAGAACGTCAAAAATATGTTTTTCATATGAAATAGAATGTTTATGTAAATGGCCAATGAAAAATTTTAATCATACTTGATGGTCAAATGCCCAATGACAAGCATTTTGATTGTCAAATTCTAACCCTGTGTCTATTCTAACTTGGTAATTGGTCTCAAGGTCAAATTTTCATAAATTTAATATTTATGTGGCGAGATGAAAGATTTTGTGATGCTTGTGTATAGGACCCATGGTCAACTAATTAGTAAAGATATGTAGCATAGTATGAAACAAATCCATTACATAATATGATAAGGGTGAATATATGTSAATTAACACCTTGATGGAGTCACATTGTCATAAAATGTGTGTTCATTAAATATTAGGGATGGATGTCACATTGCTCCATTTGCCACAAATAGGGTGAAGACATGATTGTTGCAAACTAATTCCTTGGCGGAGTCATGACACGTGGCCCTACTTCTAGAAAAGGAAAGTATGGGTGATTGTTAATTGATGACTTACTAGGGTTGTGGAATGTCTAATGATGTGTATTGGATTAAGTGAATTTTGAGCAAAGATGCAAAAAATAAAATAATTAAACCACGAGGAGCATGCTTTTTACCACATCACTAGAGAAATCAATCAATGATGGCTACATTAACTAGCCAATGAAGAGTGAAATGGAAAGCACAAATTAGATATTCTAATCACCAAGAGCAAGTGCTCTCAAGCCTTAACAAGAAATGTGACCAAGGTAAAGAATCAAACATGTAATTTATCATGGGAAGAATGTGAAAGATAATAAGTAGGGATGCATGTACAAGGTGATAAGGTTTTACCATGTGATATACAAGTAATGGTAGTGCTTCTACAAAATCAAGAGACGACTCCTTCATGTATCTATAAATAAGTTAGTGTGATAACATATTCATGTATCTGTAAATAAGTTAGTGTGATAACATATGCATACATGAAAAGGAAACTTAGTTAAAAAAATAATGAAGAATGTGATTGGTAGAACATATGCAAGTAAATAAAGGGACAATGTTTGTTATCCCAGATATATAGACATAAAATATAATTGTGAGTATGTTAATGGTTAGAGTGTAATGTGGATCCACATGTGAAATTTTTTTGTCTCAAGGTTGCGGATGGATTAAGTGAGAATGAAAATGTGCAAATTGAATGTTTATTTGTAAGCATTCATCAATGTTTGGGTTACAAAACCACGATTAGTTTTCACAAATAAATTAAGTGGGTAAAAAAGATAAAAATGAGAAAATGTAACTTTAATCAAATAAGGCACGTTAACATTACCTTCTAACTTACATTGTTTTCTAATGTGGAGGAGTGACATTCTTGATGTGTACATAGATGTTGATGTACATTGTTAAGGTGGCACAAGATGGTTGAAATAAGCTATGTATTTCTCAATGTGATTGTTTTCTTGTAAACATTAAGTATTCATACTTCAAAATATGGGATAAGAATTTTCTTCGACATATATTAAAATTGTCTCCGTTCATTTTGAATATACAATCCTTGTTTGTGATTTTGTATGTTTTTCCTTATATGTATTCCAATATGGTCATGAGTAGCGACATTTTTGTGAAGGAGGTGTTATTTGTTGTTATTGCAGAATTCTCAAGGTTGTGAGAGTTGTGAAGAGATGTGAAGACAATGGAGTCGATTGTTGCAAATTTCTCAAGGTTGTGAGAGTTGTGAAGAGATGTGAAGACAATGGAGTCAGAGGCGGTGGCTTTAATGAAAGCCAAGAAACCTGATCATTTGTCATAATTGTTAAAGCCATGACATAAGTGACTTGTCAGAATTGTTTAAAGCCATTTAAAGCCATGACATAAGTGATTGTTAGATATAGCCATCATCCAAGTTTTCCATCATCTTCCATCCCAACTTTTATAAGATTAGGTTATCTAACATTACAAAAAATGCATATCCATGATGCATTTATGATTTGATGCATTTATGACAAAGTACCTACACAAAACTTTAGGTTATCTAACATGGCATAAATGCAAATGCAACTCAGCAAAAACTTAGGTTATCTAACATGGCATAAATGCAAATGTAACTCAGCAAAAACGTAGGTTATCTACCCGAGAATAAATGCATCTCGGCAATAAGAGGTCAAATATGTTGACCAATAGCCTCTTTGATAAAATAAGTTTAATTATAATAAAAAAATAACTATTTTGTTTCTCTTATGTACAACTTTGGAAATCATAAAGAATTTAATAGTCAAAGCCAAAGTAATTGGCATTCAACAATGAATCGATCGCTAGAGTCCTAGCCTTCGACAGGGACTAATAATCAAATGAGAAATCGTATAATAACAAAAGCTAAATAAAGGCAATATGACCAAATCCCATATTTTAACTAATATCAAAGGTTCATCAATATTACAATAAGTAATAATCAAGTAATCTACGATCCCTTGTAGAAAGGATTGGATCATCTCTACCATGTTTTCAAGGTTATACAAGGTAAGAATCTCAAAATAGGTGACCAAAATTGGAAAGCTCAAGCAATTAAATTATTTCACCAATGTAATATCTCTACAAATATTTGACTAAACAAATAACAAACAAAGAATACAATATCTCACTTTCAAAACAATAGTGTCTACTCAAACCATCTTCCGCTTCCTTGGTGAAGTAATCATGTTATCATTGGTATTGTTAGAGTGTAAGAGAATGTAAACAATTAAACAATTTAATGCATAATCAATTCAAACTTCACATAACTTTGGTATATCTCTAACTTCCTTCTCTTTCTTTTCCAACTCTCTTGTTTATATATAATTTTTCCAACTCTATTATTTATATATAATTTGCAAAAGTTTATTAGTTATAACTACTATTGAATAATAAAATATAATAAAATAATTAATTTGATTGTTTAAATATGTTTGGGATGTTAAGGGCCAATCGTTAAAATATAACATGAGGAAACCAATGTTTAAAAGGTAGGCTAAAATACAAAGGCGATCTCACCACATAGGTATGTACAATTAGCTTCAACAAGGTGTGACTTTCAATAGCTCTCATTAAACTTCTTATTACTACCCCATAAAGAAAATGAAATCTATCTCCTTATTTTTGTCTTTTTAATAAACAAATATATTTATTAAAGAAATAGATAAACAAGAGAAATTAGTAGAATATCACAAACTCTAAAGCCATAGATGCAAGTTGCTCTAACATATCCATATGCCATGTGCTCCTCATATCCTTTCATAACCAAATGTGTTATTAGAAGTAAAGAAGATATGAACAACATTACCTATGTAGAAGGATCCAAAATCGAACATATCTTGTTGTGTCAAAAATAATAATAGTTCATCAAATTTTCTAGTATAGTGTCGATATGTCCAAATATATACACATTCACCTATAGAAACAGATGTGTAGCCTTATGCCTTGGTTGGAAAGGAAGAAGATCTAGATGCTAAAGGTCTCTCATCCTTAGGTTGGGTGTGAAAATAAATATTAGAAGGTGGCGTGTTTTGGATGTTTTGGATACGACATCAAGTGGAGTAACATAAATAACAATATCAATAGCACATGCTCCTCTAGTTGTTCTCAAGGAAGAACTTAAGAATCATCACAATTAAACTCTAGGGCTTAAGTGAGAATCAACGAGATATTTTCAATAGCTTTCAAACTATCATACATCATGGTTTTAATAAGGGCAACATGGTCATTGGTTGTGGTGGAGATATAGGTCCAATTAGGGATGTCATCATCAACCAGAAAAGGAGGCATTCTAGGAACTAAATTATTTGCTTTATTTCTTCTTGGATCACAAGGTCAATGGTCTTGCTTCTTTCGTCTCTTTACTTGGTGAATATGCATGTATCTATTCTTAGATTTAATCTTTGAATAGCTAAACAATCATGAAACTAAACAAAGTAGTATCATCTTACAGTCAAATGCACATTTCAACATCATTGAAAGAGAACAATAGCCATAAATAATTAATTCGGTGTTACTAATATGGGCATATGCAAATTAGTAGGGATAGTTGAACAAGGGGAAGTCATGAAAGAAAATACTCAATTGTTGGCAAATGATGTGACAGACCATGTGAAAACATAATCATTATTCAAGTATGATTCCTCAAAGAATACAAAGTTGCAAGTAATAACATTTCATTATTACACTTGACGAAATGATTTAGTTTATATTCCTAACACAATGGTCAATCTAAACGAGAGTAGATACAAGCAACTGTAGGTATAATGCACAACCATAATTTAGGGAATCCCTTGAGAGTTCTATAGATGAGAAGAGATTGATTTGGGTATATGCACTTCAACTTTTTTTGTCATGACAACATTCTTGAAATGAACAAAATAATTCTATCCATAATCAATAGCACATGAATGCAAGATTTAGACTCTGTAAATAAACATATAGCTTCAAGGTTTTGGCTATAGAAGTTATTAAGAGAATAAATTTAAGCATCCATGCTTAGCTCATAACTTATGTATCAATGCTAGATACATGCACATTTTCTCCAGTTGATGGATATGTTATGAGCACTATTTGTTTTTCATTAGATACCTAAAATTGTTCATATTAAGAATCGACTAAAGCAACCAAAGATAGACTGCTTGTTTGAACCTAGATCATAGTCAAATTTGATTTCATCCTAGTTATTCGAGAGGCATTGATTGGAGGTGCATGACCATCCTCATCCATATCCATTGGAATAGGTGAGTCAATATATGAAATTGAGAGTCACAAAATAGTGCAATTTCAATTTTAGTATCAGTCCACACTTCATTGAATTCAAGGTAGAAACATGTGTAGTTCCATTGGAAGTCTATGGAGTCCTTATCTCTTTGTTAGGTATGATATATTTAAAAGAAGTGCTAACCAATGTAGACATGTGAAGGATGGGAAGGCTTCTATTAAAAATTCACACAAGAGAAAATTAAATCTCTCATTGATGCACAACARGCTAGGAGGTTGATCAGTACAAACATTTGTATTGTTATTTTAGAGAGTCCTATAAAGAAGTGTTTCAAGAACCTAAAAAGGAAATTGAACATGAGATTCAATTGTTGCTAGAATCTCCATGACCCTAAGATTGAATTGTATAGACAATCTAATTTGGAGTGATATGAAGTGAATAAACAATTCAACAGTTGTTGGAACAAGGATTCATAAAGCCTAGTACTTCACTCTGTGGGTCACCCATCATTATAGTGCCCATCAAGAACAAATTTCCTTTGCCAAGGATTTGTGACTTTTGGATAAGTTGCAACAAGCAACTAATATCTTCATAAAGTTGGACTCAAATCAAGGTATGAGCAAGTGAGAGTGAAAGATGTATACATTTGGAATATAACATTCAAGACGTGATAGGTTTTGTATGTTAGGCTATTTATGCTTTTTGGATTATGTAATTCACTTGCAAATTTTATGTGTTTGATGAATGATATGTTACATCCATTTATAGACGCTTTCACACTCATGCACTTAGATGACGTACTAATCATCAATGCTACTTGGCAAGAGCACATCTCAGATCTAAAATAGGTACTAGACTTGCTTAAGAAGGAGCAATAGATTGCTAATCTCAATAACCATGAGTATGGAAAAGAGTTCTTGGAGTACCTTGGACATGTGATTGATGGAGGAGGGTCGAAGGTTGAACTAGCCAATATTGAAGCCATTGGTAAGTGGCATGATCCTACTAGTGTGACAGAGGTAAGCAATGTCATTAGAGAAATGTGGATAACTTGAGATGGTTTGAACCCTCCTTGCTAGATGGGGAAGAGGAAGAATGAGGTTTTCATTTAGTGGAAAATTTTGCACCAAATGCACTTGAAGAATTGTAGGATGACATAGTTTTGCAAAAGAAGATTTGGGTGACTCATATAAGACAATGAGAAATTTGGCATATTGGTCTCATGGGACAAATGACAAGGAAAGCTAAGTGGTACAATAGAAACCAAGTTACAAATAAGTTTCCATGTACGCTTATGGGGACCAAAAACCTCCCATAAAGGAGGTGCGATCCAAATGGATCCTTGAAGAATAAAAATGACTTACTTATTTTGTCTAGTTTTTATATTTTTGTGCTTAAGAACCCTTGTTAAACCTTCTTTATCAAGCTACTTGAAGCCCTTTTTCCACGCCTTGACAAAAGTCTCAGTGTAATTTCATTGTCATGTGGAGCTCATGCCCATGTGGATGAATGGGAGTCAAAGCAAAGGTATTATTGCATACTCCATAAAAAGAGTGGGAAAAAGATGCAAAAATTAACCAAGGAAAGAAAGGGGTGCAGTTTGTTTGGTCATGCAGAGGAAGGTGCCACCTCAACTTTCCACGATCCACATAAGGAGAAGGAAAACAAATTTGAAATTGGGTAAGATAAGGAAGGCATTTGAAGGTTTCGACGAGGTGAAGGGAGGTGTTACATTCTCACTTCACACTATGTGTTAAAGGCATGAGGCATTATGGAGTTGGGATGTAAAGAAAAAATCATGGCTTGAGAGGTCGCCCCTCTGCACTTCGCATATCATGCAAAGTGCAAGAGTAGTAAAGCTTGGAAACATGAGACTTAAGCTCCACCCTCTGCACTCCCACGAATATGAGACCTATGCACACAAGTCTTGAACAAAAGATTGAGGCTCTCCTAGCCATAATGACGTAGAGAGGCAATCAGAGGATGACATGTGGGAAACTCATTGAATCATAGGGTGCCACATGTCTGCCATGAACATGGGATACTGCTTGAGTTTTTTGGAAGTTGAAACACCAAAGGGTTATATAATGGATGCTTGGGGCATTGTTTGGAAATGGTTGTCGAGGCTATTGGCCTTTAGGATACCTGGGAACTCAAAGACGAAAGAAGGGTTTGGGAAGGAAAATGGGTTCAACAATTTGACTAGAGTTCATATGTTCCTTGAAGACATGTCAGTTTGGATTGAAGGTTCAACTAAAAAGGAAATAAAGGAAGAAGGAAGCTCGTCCACACGCCAGGTTAACATCATTTTTTCTTGATAGTGGAGTCCAATCTAAAGAGCAACTCATAGATATTGATTTACTAGTTTATGGAAGAGATATGAATATGGTGAGTTCAATATTGTATCATAGGTTGTATTGCCTAAGTTTATAACCTAGAGATCCCTTTAATTGTAAAATCACCAATAAGAATAACTAGAGCAAGATAGATTTTTCAAAGCTGAATTTTCCCATACTAGTTTCTACATGGTATCTCTTATGTTAACTATGCACGTGTGATTGAGTATTTTATTTTATTGGCATAGACTTGTTAAAGAAAATTACAATTGTTGTTAATTCACAATGGGTTATTCTAGAAAATATTTTGCAGATTTTCTAATTATGCATTTATGATCTGTGTTGGTGAATCATTTTGGCCATATGCCTCATAATTTTAGATTAGTTCTAAAGGGAGATTTGTGTTGGTGGATCATTTTGGTTGTAGGCCTCACAATTACAAATTAAATTTGAAGGGAGATCCATGGATTCAATGTTCGCAATGCTAGATGCAACCTACCAAATTTTTAACCTTACATCTTTGCTAGGAGCTTTCCTTAGTTGAACCAATGGTCTACCACTCTAGTATTCCTAGTGAATAATCAAAGGATCATAATTCTTCTTGCATGCATTGGAGCATTGGAGGGAAAGGATTCTCAAGGGATTATTTAGTTGAGAAGGCAAAGTCTCATTCTGTTGTGTTGGGTCGGGGGGGAGAAAATCTAAACCAATTGAAAGATAGGTGAGATGCTTGGAGGAGTTTCCTTAATGGATTTGATGGAATATGTTAGGTTTTGTCTAAATTATTGGGAATTGTTGGTTGGTTTGTGTGAGATTAGCTCCTCATATGGGTGTCTTGTGTTGGTTGTATCATGGTTTGTCTTGGGGGTGGAAACCATCATTTATTCTTATGTTTTGAAATGAATCACTCCTCTACATTATGTTCGGTGACATATGTTTGAATACAAACAAGTGTTCGTAATTATGCAATGTGGAATGTTTCTTTTGGTATTATGTTGCTCAATTCCATGTGTCTTGTTTATTATATTTGATTTCTATATTGGAATGGTTAATTGGATATTCAGAATGAAGATTTAGGTTATTCATGCATATGGGTTAATTCCTATTTAACAATTCACAATATTATTATGTATGCATGTTAAATTCCACTGAAAATATATGTAATGTTAACTATGCAAATGTAAATTTTGTTATGAAGCCATAGGAAGTCAAATTAGACTCATCACTGGGAAATATGAGTTGGAATGAAAAAGGTTTTGATTGGAGTGCCCTGATGGCCAAGGGAGGTGTTTAGGTGTGCTACATACTCTGCTCTTGATATTTTATTTGATGATAACCATTTTTTATTGTTCCTTTTTTCACGTGCATGAGGATAAATTGTGTTTGTGAACCCATCTTGTTGCGTCTAGTGTTTGAAGCACTTGTTGAATTTTTAACCTTGTTTCCCAAAAGTGCATGGATAGCTCTCTTTGTTTACTTGTTTGAAGCATTTTTGTTGCTCTTCTACACTTGCCTAAACAATGTCCCCATTAGATCACTCTTAACTTCAACACGACTCTTGGTTGCATGAATGGAGCTTTCTTATTGATTTTCAACACTTTCTTGCAAATTTATCAAATCGCTTTCAACTTCAATACACTATGTGTCATCTCCTATGTCCTTTTTGGAGATTGTTCTTTGACAACATTATTGGATTTTAGTTCCCCACTTTGGCTATTTGTGCAATCGCTCATTTAAAAAATAGTTTTTTTCAATGATTATGAGTTCGTATAGAGGTGTTTTGGAGGCTACAATATTCAAGTGAGACTCTTTATTTAAAATTTTGTTTGCTTCGTCGATTCCAAAGAGGTTTATGCAAAGGTGTTCAAGAGGCTACAATATAGGCTCTCCAATCAGATATTTTTTGCTCCTTGTCATGGTAGAGATGTTGTCATTATTATAAATCATTGTATTTCGTACCTAATTAAACATTAAATGGGGTCAATGCAATGTTTATTAGTCCATTTTTTATATTTATCACATCTATCCTAGTTGCATATCAAGGGGGGATGTTGGGGTGTAATATTTACTTGGCCATATATCCTTGATGCCAACTTTATTCATTAGTATCCTCAAGTCAATATTAACTATAGATATGATGGCTAATCTTGATTTATGTCTTAACTCATTAAGGAGCACCCTCGTGGTCTTGGTTGATTAAATTGATACACCTTATGTGATCATATTGTGACCACACTCTGTGTTAGTTGGGGTCCACACTAATATGCCCTAATTCATATATATTTGAGCTCGAGCCTCACATGTATAGATTGATCAACATGAGAATTGAGAGAAATTTAATTTATAAGATCAAATTATCTTAAGAGTTACTTAATGTACTTGAACATGTCTTGTGTACTTTGGTTATCTTTCTTGGACAATGCATGATTATTAATGTATTGGGTTTCACTGTAATATTAATCACACTTTAATTATCCCTACCATTCGTAACATAGGCAACCATGCTAGCTTACTTGCTAGAACAAGTCMTCTTTTCATAGGTTGTGCAATGGAACAAAGAATTGAAATCCTTGCTAGCCTACTTCGAAAGAAAAGGATTGTCATTGCACTACTCTTGTAGTAGCTAATACTTCAATCTAACACTATTAGGCTGTCGTGGAAGTAGTATGACTAGTCTCGTATGCACTCAAATCTTGCCACAAATACCTAATGTAGCTTAGATATTAATTGCACAAGAACATCATCATTGATCTTTTGACAACACATCTCTCTACTTTTGTTAGTGAACATATGATTCTATGTGAGTATATAATGAGTAATAAGAATCAAAATGAAGAACCAAAGAACCCCTTGAAAGTTTAAGAATGAAGCTTATATAGAAGGAGGAAAGGTTGGGGAGCATTTACATGCATGAAATGATGCATCATATTATCCTCTAGGTCTTATGTGCGTTTGCCACCTTTGTCATCTCAAGGGATAAGTGAAGTTAGATCCAGTTGTTATATCATAGTCCCTTTCACTCCATTAGCACCAACTTTTTCATTTTATATTAAGTTTAATTTTTAAGGTTTACATCATGTTTGCATCATCACAAAATTATAGCTTAGGGGAAACCAAAAACACTTTTAAGTAGTCTAATCACTTTCACAAGTGGCCCTAGGCTTGAGTTCCTAATGCGAACTTTACAAACAACTTAATACATAGACCATCTACATTTTCATGTTCAAATAACTTAGCACCTAAGAAAAAAATGTTTTTTCCCCCCCACACACATATACATAATATTACATTTGTGTTGATCCATGTTCCATACTGAATTATTAAATTTGGGCTTAACACTTCCGTGTAAAACTAGTTTCTTTCTTCTCTCCTTCATTCTTTTTATTGGAGTCTGTCAATACTAATTTGGACATGGGTTGTCTTTACAACAAGGTTCAACTTATTGATAAAATACAACTTGAAAAACTTAATTAAAATATGAATTATGAGTATGGAAATGGAGACAAATAAAAAACCTTATTTGATTAAGCTAACTTAAGTAATATCTTTAAATACCTTTTTTTTTTGTTTGGTGAAGTGAAAAAACAAATTATATTATTCAAGTGGATAAAAATAGTAACAGAAATACAATGGATAGTATTTAAGAGTGTTAGAGGTTCCCAAACTAATATAGCTTCAACTATCTACCCTTTACATGGCATGAGACACATAAAGATGGTGATCTCCAAGAAAGCAAACCAATTGCACACCAAAAACTTTTAGTATTCTATTATTTACTTAATATAAATACATCACAATTAGCTTATGAAAGATAGTCTATCTTAACTACACAATCCATATAGTTGAGATAATATCTCAACTATCCGTAACAAACTCAAACTGTATATAAACCAACACTAAAGTAGACATAGTGCATTAATGGAAGCATTATCTCCAACACTCCCCTTTAATGCTTACATTACAAAAATTATAATACTAAATCACAAATTACAATATTAGTCTTTGTCTGATTCTATGTCTGGTTGGTCTTCATTAACACTTACACCCACTCTGCAATCTCACGGTTTACGCTCTTTCTTCACCACATATTTGAGCTTCCCACTTGATCCATTTAAAGTACAAACGCTTCTGACCATCATGATGTAATTGCAATGACCAACAATATTGACATACTTGGCTCGTTGAGGCTTCCGCAAGAAAAGTTGTCAAGTACGGAATCATCCTATGGAAATGCTTCCATCTATCAGATATTTTTCTTTCGACTATACGCTAGTTATATAGGAAAGTAGTTTGGATACAAAATGTATTTAGAAGTCAATCAAACAACTTAACCTTACATTAAAATAACCTGTAATTGACATTCCTGGCTTCACATGACCCATTATCATATAACATATATAAACATAACCAAAATAGTGACCAACTTGTGAAAAGGTCAGGGCTTCCACACACACCAGCTTAAGCTATGTTACAATGTTTTATAGTTGGTTCTTCATCCTTCATTTCATAAATAAAAAAATATATCATACTTTAAAACTTTCACAAACTACACACTCCATAAAACAATGAATTTCAAACACAGATCTAAGAAACATGATGAAAGTAAAGTGACTGGATCCATTTCTATTCCCAATGATGATCGTTGGTAGCCTCAACACATCATCATTGCAACTTTTGATAAAATTGAGCAGTGGATTCCATTCATACATCAACGATTTCAGCAACATGTCGTCTCTTTCACATGCTTCATGGTCATTAAAAACAATATCTACACAATATATATGCAACATTTAAACTCCACACAACGAACCCTATAATAGCATATAGATTTTACTTAAACGACGGCCTTAAATATCCCTTGTGTTGACAAATCTCGTCCACCTTTTTTCTTAGCTTCCGCGTGATCTTTTGCAGCTCCTCCACAAAGGCATAAAATTATGTGATACCTCTATGCATCAATTCATCCATGAGATAGATCACATAAGGTTGTCAAATTTGATGTCGTGTCTCTTAATGAATTGATCATCTTCACATCCATCCAACACAAATTTTGCAAACGGGCAGGCTAAGAATCAAACTCGGGATTCAAACTTGCAAGGAATGGGAGTAGCTCTCTTATCTACACGTATATTCTCTTTCATGCAGGTTCTAACAATCAGTTGTGACTTATTCGCGGGCTCCTTCTGTGACGACTACATAGCTCAAATAAAACTCTCACACATTTACACATAAATATTCACGCTCAAGCAAACACTCATAAACTCACACATCAATCTATTCCACTCGCATCTTCCTGGGCCCTCCCGTAAGGGAGTTAAGCCCAGAGCTCCTAGCTCTGATACCAAGAAAGCAAACCAATTGCATACCAAAAACTTATAGTATTCTATTATTTACTCAATATAAATACATCACGATTAGCCTATGATAGATAAGCTATCTTAACTACACAATCCATATAGTTGAGATAATATTTCAACTATATGTAACAAACTCAAACCGTATCTAAACCAACACTAAAGTAGACATAGTGCATTAATGGAAACATTATCTCCAACACACCAATGACATCTAAAAAAGTAACATACATTGTTTGCATTCTCTGCATAAGAAACTATTTGACCTCCAAACTAACAAAAAAACAATTTATAAGAGTTATTTAAGAAAATAAGCTCAATTAAATAGAATTAATGTTAAGTCTTAGTATTGATGTTGGTTGTGAAAAAGAAAGAACAATAAACCACTAAGAAACAATTTGAATCATAGTTCATTTTGATAAGGAGGAAGAGTTGAATCAATATAAAATCATTGTGATTTTCATTTTGATAAGAAGGTAGAGTTGACTCAATATAAAGTCATTGTGATGTCTCTTCTTCGTTACATAACAACCTAATTAGCATTGACCTTCAAAAGTGTTTGTTATCGCACAATTTGTACTTATTCCAAAGGAAAAGGTTGAGGGAAGGAAAATTGGCGTAACGGGAGGTTATCATATCATTGTCACCTCAACATGATACCTCTTTCTATTTAGGGTTGATGGCCCAGGGGAGACATCCCCGGTGACTTGGGGTTTGAGAAGGCAAAGGTTAAAGTGTCTATGAAAATATCCCCTCTCACAAGTCACACTGATCAGAAATTCC
>SNQJ01S0192290.1:5034-15446 GCA_010110895.2 Picea sitchensis
GAGGACAACATTACTGGTTTCTATTTGTGAATGCGGGTTTATTCATCATCGTTATTCAAGGAAAACCATGCCACCTAAAATAAACCGTTCATGGTTCGTAAGGGAGCATACTTTCACTCCATCAAGACGCCTCTAGATCTTGAGTCATTAACCTATTTCCTTACCTTTGAGGAAGATGAGATCTTAGCCAATTAAAAACAATTTTAGGTCTTACTCTAGGACCCAAAAGTTGATTTCAACCTAAATATTCTTTGAAAGAAAGTTAGTATCACTTGTGGTCATCACTGAGGCTACCTCTAGTGGGTCATGTGTTTTCTAGTAGTATCTAAATTTATGATAAAGGTCCTGAGTTTTGTTGCTACTTATTAGGAGATTTGATTCATTTAAAATCCTTTAGAAAAAAGATTAGCTTTGTTTTTGTCAAAGATCAAGTTATTTTCATTATTAGGATTTTCTTCCATGTGATTTTTATGCACAACAACTTTTAGAGTTAAGATTGATCTATGATCTAACTCAAGCTCATGATTATTTAATATGGCAAAATTAACAATTTCGTTATATATAAGGATATCAAATATAACATAATCTACCACACTATTACCAAGCCCATGAATATGAATAATCCAATTAGATTTATACCACTTTGTTAAACCATTGCAAATTATTAGGTCCTGACAACTACACAACTTAATCCATTCAACACTAAAAAAAAATTCACCTAAATCTTTAGAGCTTCTTTTGTACATGCAAGCTAAAACCTGATCTTTATCTCACCATAGAGGGTTAGGGTTGGAGATATTACTTAGGAATATAGCTTGATTTCTCGTTGTCCTAGCATTAAAGTATGATAGAAAGAGAATATTACCATCATATCTTATATTAGACTCTATCATGTTCTACGCCATTGTGTAGACAATTTTTATCTAAATTATTTTTCTTATAAAAAATAAAATATATAGGGGCAAAATAACATATTGCTCGATAGATTTTTTTATTATTAACGCCTAAAATATCCATCCATATGTAGTGGTTGAAAGGGAATTTCTTATGAAGCTTAATATAAGAAGCCAATGCTTATGTGAGAGGATATCTTGTTCCACATTGACCACAAATCAAATCCATTTATGTTAGGGACATGAGATTCTTCATGTTCCCAAGTTTCAACAAGCAAGATAATGTCAATTTCATTGAAAGTCCAACTTAACTTGATACCTACAGTCCATGGAAAGCCATGATAGTTCTAAGAGAGGATCTTAAGTTTGCTAAATTTCCATTTATCATCATTATTATTTTGGTACTTATCCCTAATTTAATTATTTTTTCTATTTCTATTTACTTCCCATTTCCCTTCCTTCATGGATTCTTTTACCTTTTGAAGTTTTTTCCTTAATTCAATTTGATAGGCTAGAATGAGACCATCATTTATAAATATTCTTGACTCTTTTAGACTATGAGTTTTAATGAGTATGCCATACTTATGGTTAGCATAGCTTGCCAAAACTTGTATCAACCTATTATTATGTTCAATTACTTTGCCTAGTGTCTTTGCTTCTATGAGGCATTCAATTTCTAGCTTATTTTGTAGCTCTTCCTTAACTAGTTATATATTGCCCTCTTCTCCTTCCACTTTTAACCCAAAATTTATGAGGTTTAAGGCTCTTTTATTATGCTCATGACCTAATTCTATTAACTTATTCATTTCCTCTTTGATGGGTTTGATATCCAGTTTATCTTCCAGACTATTTAGGGCCAAATTATTGTTTATCTTTTATTCTAGTTCTTTGATCTTGTTATTCATTCTAAGATTTTCTAAATGATCAACATCCCCTCCTTGGGTTCATTGTTACATTCCTTGATATTTATTCTTTCCATTTCTTGTAATTTAATCTCCATTGTTTACAACATATTCTCCAACATTTTATTTTATTTTTTCTATTTGTTTTTGAATTTTGTTTCCAAAACAAATTTTATCAAGTATAGCCTTTAAAAATCTGCTTGAAGTTTAGCTTCTCATCTTCCCTACATTTCTCTAATGATTCTACATATTAACAAAGAGAAGCCATAATTAGTTTGCTAGGCCTTTCTAGCTTCTTTCCAATACTGAGAGCCTTTGGTATATCTGGTGCATTGTTTTTAATGAAATAAAGAAATAGAAAGGAAAATAAAGATATATATGACCATGAGAAGGAACTTGTGCACATGATTGTGTCTCCTTGATAATGCAAAGTAACATCCAAATACATAGGAGAACTTAATATTCAATAAATTTTCAAACAAATTATGGAAAATTGATTATAACTCATTGATTTTTAATTAAATGTGAATTATAGATTAATTAATTAATTGATCGATTATCAATTATTGATATTTTATTTATTTATTTATTTACTATGATATTTCAAAGCTTTGGATGTATTTAGGGACACCTATGGTCCCCTTGCTAATAATTGATATGGTCCCTACAATAATTAATTATTAGTTACTTGTTAATTATGATATGTTGTTAACCCCCTATTACTATTAGCCTCTATACTAATATAACTCCTAACCCTTAATATAATCCTTAACCCCCTTATATAACTCCCAAACCCTTGCTAATATAAACTAACCCCGTACTAATATAACTTATTCCTTGACCCCATATTAATATAAATCCTAACACCTAATATAATACTTAACTCCTATATATAACCCTTGACCATTATTCTAATATAATCTCTAATCTTTATGTATAACCTCATTCTAATATAACACCTAAACCATACCAATGCAACTATAACCTCTATTATAACCCCTGATATTGAATATAACTACAAATCCTTTACTAATATAACCCCTTACCCCATACCAATGTAACCCCTAATCCTGACTAACTAGTTACATAACTCCTCACCACTAACCACACAATAACATACCCCAACCCTTAATATAACTCCTAAACCTTATGTATAGCCCTTCACCCTTAACCCCCTACTCATATAACCTCTAAAGACATATTAATATAACATTTAACCATTAAACATATCTAAAGCCAAATGTTTAAAACCAAAATTTGAGTAAAGATCCTCTAGTGTGGTAGAAACAATGTTATTACCTTTCCCGCCTAACGTTTGTTTTCATATGTGGTATTAATGGCGTTTCTTTATGGGAATCCACTTTGTTTTGATGGAATTGTAAAAGTAGAATGTTGATATTGTATAAATAGGTACAAATAGGGGGCTTTGAGTTTTTTAATGTTTTTGAATCGATCAGTGCAAAAAAAAAATGGAAATGGAATCTAGATCATTTACTAATTATCCATTTTGAGATTATCCCACCCTTGTAAGTATATTTTTTTCTCTAATGAGATGGGAAGTTATATAGTACCTTTCTAAAATCTTACTACTCATAAGCATAAAGTTGATTCTAAGTAACTTAAATATATGTATTTAAATTGAGTGAGCTTAATTGGGGATTAATACTTTAATTAAAAAATAAGTAAAGACTAAAGGTAATGTTTCTAAGTAACTTAAATATATGTATTTAAATTGAGTGAGCTTAATTGGGGATTAATACTTTAATTAAAAGATAAGTAAAGACTAAAGGTAATGTTTCAAGTAACAACATGAGAGAATGTATTAAATTTAGTGTATGGGATTCTTTGTAAAAATACACTCACTTAAAAAAACAAATCACACTTTACTAATCCACCTACATTCTCAAGATTACAAGTCTTCCAAAATGATGGTGTACAAATAATATAATTTATAATTAAGTTATTAATTTATTTAAATTGAAGTATTTACAATATCATGTTATTTATTTATTTTTTAAATTAATATAATTTATAATTAAGTTATTTATTTATTTAAAGTGAAGTATTTACAATATCATGTTATTTATTTATTTTTTAAATTAAAGTATTTGCAATATTATATTGTGTTATTTTTTTAAATTAAAATATTTGCAATATCATGTTGTGTATATAGTTTTTGGCTTGATTTGTGTAAAACAATTGTGTATAGATACATTATTTATTCTCATATTTTTCATTAATAATGTTTTTCTATTTTTTAAAACTTTGTACTGTAATGATGAGTACCATTTTCTAACAAAATGTATGAAACAAACAAAGAGAATAAAACTAATGTTATTCATATTTGAATATGATAGCAATAAAAGTATCATAATTATAATGGTTTTTGTACACCAAGATATCTTGATAAGTAATTAAGTGAAGATGATGTTTATCTTTCCCAAGACTAACAAAATCTATGAAACAAACAAAGAGAATAATACTAATGTTATCTATACTTAAATATGGTAGAAATGAAAATACCAATTTTATTATGGTTTTTATATACCAATTTTTTAATAAATAATTAAGAAATTAAATACAAAAAATATATAAATAATTAAGTAATTAAACACACATATTGTACTATTAAAAATTTATTTATTAAAAAAATGCCCACTCAAAATATATTTATTAAGAAAAATTATACTCTTCAAACCAAAAACTATATACACAAAGATGATAAATATTTCACACACATATATAAGTGATCATATTTACCATATTTTAATTGTAGATATGTAAACTATAGTTTTAGATATTTGCTACTTTATTAATCCTTACCGAAGGTCTGCGACTATAACAATCGATATTGCGTTGACCACGATTTTGTTTTTGCATTGATAAGAAATTTCTAGCTTTTTTACATAGTTTAACTTTGTTGCGAGTAGTCGATTTTTTTTCCTGTCTTTTGATTGGTCCTTCAAAACAACATATTATTGTCGAGCTGACGACGAAAATTTAATAAGTAATTTAATTATGCCGCTGTAATGGATGGTTGGAGCGAGTGCATGTACGAGAATTTAATAAGCAATTTAATTATGCAACTATAGCTGATGGTTGGAATGAGTGCATGTACAGATGCGAAATGGGTGCATGTACAAGTCTCAAAGTTCTGACACCATCTCGGTTTCCAAAACTTAGTAATTGGGGACATTTAAAGCTATGGGCTAGACTATTTGTTTTCGGTTTTATTGCTGATTTTTTGTAACATTGATTACTATTTGAAGTGCGGAGTTGTTGGACTGTATTCATATGCATAACAATATTCCAATATTTATAACATTGATAACTATTATACTAAGTGTTGGCCGTGCGAAGGTGTGGAAGGTATATTTGTGCAGACTATATGTTTTCGTTTTTATTGCTGATTTTTGATAACATTGATAACATTGATAAG
This sequence comes from Picea sitchensis, assembly GCA_010110895.2. Lineage (NCBI taxonomy): Eukaryota > Viridiplantae > Streptophyta > Pinopsida > Pinales > Pinaceae > Picea > Picea sitchensis. Next base: position 10,269 of record SNQJ01S0192290.1, read on the forward strand.
TATTTGAAGTGCGAAGTTGCTGGACTGTATGCATATGCATAACAATATTTAATTATTGATAACATTGATAACTATTAGACTAAGTGTTGACTACACAGGGATATACCTCTGCGGAGGTGCATAAGCTATATATGTGCAGACTATATGGCTATACTGAAGATGTATCTATGCAAAATATATATATGTTTAACAATATTTTTTAAGTTAAACATATGCATAAAAACATTTTTTTCACTTTATATACTTATTTTTAATATATGTATATACGTAAAACCATTGATATATCTAAAAAGGTAAAAGCTTTTGCTGTTAATGTATACATATGCATAACAATATTCTATTATTGATAACATTGATAACTATTTGAAGTGCGGAGTTGCGGGATTGTATACATATGCATAACAATATTTTGTTATTGATAACATTGATCATTATTAGACTAAGTGTTGGTTGTGCGGGGGATATACCTGTGCGGAGGTGTAGAAGCTATATATGTGTGGACTATATGTTTACGTCGAAAATGTCTATGTGCATAAGATATATATGTTTAACACTATTTTTTTAAGTTAACCATATGCATAAAAACATTTTGTTCACTTTATATACTTATTTTTTAATATAAACTTTTCTTGTTAATGTTTTCTTATTCTCATCCAAGGCAATATGCATATGCATAACACTATTCTATTATTCATAACATTGATAACTATTAGACTAAGTGTTGGTTGTGTGGGGGTGCAAGGGATATACCTGTGCGGAGGTGCGGAAGCTATATCTGTGCATACTTTATGCCAGTGCCAAAGATATTTCTGTGCAGAGGATATATATGTTTAACGATATTTTTCAAGTTAAACATATGCAAAAAAAAAACATTTTGTTCACTTTATATACTTATTTTTTAACATATTTATGCATATGAATATAATTTTTACTGACATAATCTTAAAATCATAACATATAATTCTATTATTGATAACATTTTACGTAAGACACTCTCATCCAAGACTTTGTGAATATGCATAAAAATATTCTGTTATTGATAACATTGATAACTATTAGACTAAATGTTGACTGTGCGAGGATACACCTGTGCGGAGGTGCGGAAGCTATATTTGTGCGGAAGATATATATGTTTAACAATATTTTTTAAGTTAAGCATACACATAAAATCATTTTGTTCACTTTATATACTTATTTTTAATATATGTATATACGTAAAAACATTGAGATATATAAACAAATTATATACTTATTTTTTTTTATATAAGCTTTTGTTGTTAATGTTTGTTGATTCTCATCCAAGATTTATGTATATATGCATAAAAATATTCTATTATTGATAACATTGATAACTATTTAAAGTGCATAGTTGTGAGACTGTATGCATGTGCATAACAATATTTTATTATTGTTAACATTGATAACTATTAGATTAAGTGTTCAGTGTGCGGGGATATATCTGTATAGAGGTGCATAAGCTATATCTGTGCGGACTATATGTTAGTGCCGAAGATGTATCTGTGCAGAAGATATATATGTTTAACAATATTTTTCAATTTAATCATATGCATAAAAGCATTTTGTTCTCTTTATATAATTATTTTTAATATATGTATATACATAAAAAACATTTTGTTAAGGATATGCATATGCATAAAAATATTCTATTTTTGATAGCATTGATAACTATTAGACTAATTATTCTATTATTGATAAGATTGATAACTATTAGACTAAGTGTTCGCTGTGTGGGGATATACATGTGCGGAGCTACGAAAGCTATATCTGTGCGAATTAATTATTCTATTATTGATAACATTGATAACTATTAGACTAAGTGTTATCTGTGTGGGGATATACCTGTGCAAATGTGCATAAGCTATATCTGTGTGGACTATATGTCTATGCCAAATATGTATTTGTGCCGAAGATATATATGTTTAACAATATTTTTTAAGTTAAGCATATGCATAAAATAATTTTGTTCACTTTATATACTTATTTTTAATATATGTGTATACATAAAAAACATTTTGTTAACCGCCCAAGATAAAATTCTTCACATGGCTTTTGATCGCATATAAATTAAATACTTGGGTCATCCTTCAAAGAAAGAGCTGGATTGGGCCAAATTTTTTCCATAATGATGCAGAATTTGTAGATCATCTGCTTATCAAGTGTCCTTTCTCCAAACAAGTTTGGGATAGAATTGCATTGGTACTAAATTTCAAAACCAAATGGGACGGGTCTACTCTCTCAGACTGTTTTGACTATTGGTCCCATAGGGAACACAATCTTATGCATCTTCCATCCATGGTCTGTTGGTCTAATTGGCTGGACATAAATAAAAAAATATTTGAAAATGGGATCCCTTCCACAAGCTCCACAACTTACAAAACACTTGGAATTTTTAAAAATTGGAATGATTTTCACTCTAGCAAGCCAAGACTGCAGAACATAAATAAGGTTCCTGACATAGAGGACATTCCAACAGGTTGGTTCGATGGAGCAACACAATCACATGGAACTTAGAGTGGTGCTAGAGGGTGGATCGAAATCACAAAAAACTCATTCTATAAATGGACCTTCAACTGTGGCCCAGACACCAACACCAAGGAAAAATTATTGGGCGCCCAGGCTACGCTATACTTGGCCTCCAGAATTCACATTGAATCCCTTCAGATACTCGAGGATTCCAGAACTATTATTGAGTGGTTGAACAACATGGGATATCTACAAGATATCTCCCTCTTGGCTTGGAAGGACATAATTAGACTACTTCAACTCACTTTCAAAAAAATCATCTACAAACACATCTATCATGAACATAACAAATCAACAGACCAACTATCAAAGACAACTCTTCATAAAAAAGTGGGTATCATAACACACAATCTCTGGATAGATGGTCATGAGCCCCCCCCTCTCTTCCTAACACTTTTTAAAGATCAGTTCCTCTCACCTTAGCGGACTTTTATGATTTGAAAGTTTGAGTTTACTCCTGGTCTTTGAATTTTATTTTTGAAGAATACTTGTTTGCTAGTTTTTTTTTAGACCCCTAGCAACTTTCTTTGTTCTCCCCATTTCTTTTTTATGAACTTCCCCCTTTGCTAGTCGAGAGACCACTATAGGCGAATTTTTTTCCATATAACAATTGCCACTACAATTGCGATTGTAAACTTTTTGATTTGAGAACACATTATATATTAATATAATTGAGAAATTTTTCCATTGGAAAAAAAAGCATATGCATATGCATAACAATATTCTATTATTGATAACATTGATAACTATTAGATTAATTATTCTATTATTGATAACGCTGATAACTATGAGACTAAGTGTTCATTGTGTAGGGATATACCTGTGCGGAGGTGTAGAAACTATATTTGTGTGGACTAATTATTTTATTATTGATAACATTGATAACTATTAGACTATGTGTTCACTGTGCGGGGATATTCCTGTGCGGAGGTGCATAAGCTATATTTTTGTGGAATATATATATGTTTAACAATATTTTTTAAGTTAAACATATACATAAAAACATTTTGTTCACTTTATATACTTATTTTTAATATATGCATATATGTAAAAAATATTTTGTTAAGCATATGGATATGCATAACAATATTCTATTATTGATAACATTGATAACTATTAGACTAAGTGTTTGTTGTGCGGGGATATTCCTGTGCAGAGGTGCATAAGCTATATCTGTGCAAACTATATGTTTATGTGCAAAATGTATCAGTGCATAAGATATATATGTTTGACAATATTTTTTAAGTTAAGCATATGCATACAATCATGTTGTTCACTTTATATACTTATTTTTAATATACGTATATGCTTAAAAAACATTTTGTTAAGCATATGCATATGCATAACAATGTTCTATTATTGATAACATTGATAACTATTAGACTAAGTCTTGGTTGTGCGGGGGATATACCTATGTGGAGGTGCAAAAGCTACTTCTATGTGGACTATATGTCTGTGTGAAAGATGTATCTATGGGGAAGATATATATGTTTAACAATATTTTTTAAGTTAAGCATATGAAAAAAAACATTTTGTTTACTTTATATATTTATTTTTTAATATAAGCTTTTGCTGTTAATGTTTGTTGTTTCTCATCCAAGACTATAAGCATATGCATAAAAATATTCTGTTATTGATAACATTGACAACTATTAGACTAAGTGTTCGTTGTGTGATGATATACATGTGTAGAGGTGCATAAACTATATCTGTCTCTTATCATTGCCCTCTTTGCACAAATAATAATGTTATTTTTATTTATTATATGAATTATCTTTTGAAAAAGACTATTCATGCATTTAGTTATATATATTTTTTGTTTGCTAGTTTGTCTGTGACCCGCGGGACTGGCCCGTGGCTGAGAAAATGCGACTCAGGGGCATCTAAGCCGTCAAAATCATCCAGGGATCGCACCCGACCTGAGCCACACTAACCCTTAACATGGATGGATATTTTGTCCCCGCAGTTTTTGATCCAGTAACTTAACATCACAGAGTGCCTTAACATCACAAAGTGCCTTAATAACACACTCTGTCACCGACTATCCTGTACCTCGAGGACATGCATTTAATTATATTAAGTTTTATTGTTCAACATATGTTTTCCATTTAATAAATACTACGTTGCCATACAACCCTTGTTTTTAATTGTTTTATAGCTTCTTTGAACTTTGAAGACCATCCTCAAGACAACCTTTAGTCATTGTACAAAATGCCACTGAGAAAACTCTCTCGATACATAACTTTCATTAGACAGGTGTTTATGGATTTTCGACATACAATCGAATCAAAATTCTACATTCATTGGTATATTGTTTTTCAAATGTTTATAGGGAATTCAAAAAAGGTCTATTGTTCATAAATGGTTAACTGGTTGTTGAATGAATAAGAAAGGTGTGTAGAATGAAGCTTGAATATGATTAAAAGTTGATAATAAAATCGTTTAAAGTTATAATTTAATTAAAAATTAAATTGATGCATTATATTTTTAAATTGTTAAAAAAATTGAGTGTTTAGGATATAATTTAGTTAAAAATTAAATTGATATATTATATTTTTTTATTTGTAAAAAAAATGTTTAAGATATAATTGTTTGATAATATATATATATATATATATATTTTGTTAATTTATA
>SNQJ01S0192291.1:6954-17886 GCA_010110895.2 Picea sitchensis
CTCTTGTTATTTGCAACTGTCTTTTTTAATATTCTCACTAGGTTCTTATTGGTTGGTTCTGCCACCCCGTTTCCTTGTGGATAATAATTTGCAAAGTAGCTAATTATGATTCCTTTGTCTAGAGAAAACTATGTCAATAGAGTGGAAGAAAAATAAGCTGCATTATAAAAAACTATAACAGAAGGGACACCAAACCTTGTGATCAACTGTTGTTCTATGAATTGGATCACCGCATTCTCATTTATGTGAGTCGGAGGGACAACCTCTGCCCACTTTGTGAAATAATCGGTGGCAGTAAGTATATACTTGTGTTGTTTCGAGGAAATGGGTGTAATTTCTCCTATGATATCCAACCCCCATTGCTCAAAATTCCTAGAGACATTCACTGGTTGGAGGGGGATCAATGTTCTCTTCTCTCTCCAAACGCTTATTTGACAAGTTTTACAGTTCCTAGAGTAGGTGTGAGCATCTTTGAATAAGGTGGGACAATAATAGCCAACTCTCAGTATCTTATGAGTAGTGGTGTTTCCTGCGAAATGTACACCGACAAGGCCATCATGGAGCTCCTTCATAACTTTGTCTGTGTCTTCATGTTCAAGACATCTTAAGAATACTCCATCATAGTTAATCCGAAAGGGTACTGAATTTATGAGGTGATATTGTGCAGATTTTAACCTGAGAGCTCTCCTTTCTCTCGGGTTGAGATTTTCTAGACAAGTTTCATGGTGTAGGAGATATGTTAAATTCTCATACCAAGACTCTGGCCCTGGGGAAATGTATGAAGCTTCACCACACCATAATTCCATTTCATTCTCCCATCTGGAATCTTCGTTTACTTGGTCCTGGGCTTCAGCTACAAGTTTGCACAACCCTTTCCCTTTAACTAGTTTGGCAGTTTTATATATAGATCAAATTCTTGGACCACTTCCATCCAGTTCCCTCTTCTTTCCCCCATCTCTTGCTGAGTAAACAAGGATCGAACTGTAGGGTGAGGCACAATCACTTTGGTGTGGTTCTTGAAGATGTAAGACCTGAAGTGTTTTACTGCCTTGTATATCGCGTAGGATTGTTTATCAACAACAAGATAGTTAAGTTCGACTCCCTGGAGATTAGTGCTCATAAAAGACACCGAAGCCTCATTTTTTTTGTCATCCTTATGAGTCAATACTACAGCTAACGACTAGTCGGAGGAAAAAGTATAAAGGAATACATCCCTATTGAAATCGAGACTTCGTAACATAGGGGCCCGAGATATAGCAGTTTTAATGTTGCTGAAATCATCCTTTAGTTCATCATCCCACTTAAATTTGACATCTTTGAGAATCATTTTTTGTAAGGGTTTGATAGTTTCCGCAAAATCAGGAGTAAATTTCGTCACGAAATTGATTTGCCCAAAAAAAGACTGCATAGCTTTCTTATTGTGAGGCAATGGGAGCTGAGCTATGGCCTTAATCATTTCTGGGTCTATGCGAATGCCTGCGTGAGATATAATGTGGCCTAACAACTTACCTTCATCGACACCGAAAATAGTTTTCTTGCAATTTAAGGATATACTGTATCTCCTACACCTTTTGAAAATTTGAGTTAAGTGTTGGATGTGATCTTCTCTGTTCTTTGAGTACACAGTTACATCGTCTAGATACACTACCACACACTTGTTGATTAGTCCTTCATATGCTACATCCATGAACCTTTGGAAGGTCTCTCCTACATTGATTAACCCAAAAGGCATGTGTTTATAAGTGAAGGTTCCCCACTTGGTTCGGAAGGTATTTTTTAAACGATCCTCCTCCGAAACCAGGACTTGGTTGTAACCTGAGAAACCGTCCAGTAGAGATAAAATCTCCAAGCAAGACACAGTCTGTAGGAGTTTATCCCTTGGCGGGACTGGGTAATTTTCCTTTTCTAAAGCTCTGTTCAGGTTTCTAAAATCTACGCATAAGAGAATTTCTCTAGAATTTTTCCTCACAGGAATGAGATTTGCTACCTATGCAGAATGCCTGACCTGGAAAATGATCTTGGCATCTAAAAGTTTCTTTAATTCCTGATACATGAGAGGTTCCAGGGATGGGTGATACTTTCAGAGCTTCTGTTGGAAAGGCTTCACCTCAGTTTTTAATGGTATAGTGTGTTGAATGATCCGAGTGTCGTAGGTTTTTAGGTCTTGGTAGGACCATGCGAAGACATCTTGATATTGTCTGAACAGTTTGAGATAAGTCTTTCTTTCCTCTTTAGATATGGTCTTGCCGAGATTCACATTATTTGGATTTTCTGGGGTTCTGAGATTTATAGTTTCATGCAGGGGACAAGAGCTACCGGTCTTTGCGTTATTAGGCCCCCTAAAGCGTTCTTTTAGGTCAAAGAGATTTTCTAGATTAGCTATCCCCTTCAGGATGGTGTGAGATTTTGATCTGTCAATAGGCTGGCCTATTCGAGGACAATTTTTTGTCGCTTTCTCCTAGAATACCTCATCGTCAATGGCTAAATCTTTGAAATTGTCTTGGTTAGTCAAGAAGTTTATGATTTGTTTATATCCTTCAAAGAATTTTCAATTAGAGATATTGTTAGGCACTGATGGTTTGTAGAGTAGTTCCATAGTGAATCAAGAGGCTTCATAGTCTTCCAGAGGTGAAAACCTTGAAGCAGCTATGACCAAGGAATAAAAAAGGATGTTCTTTTCTCTGGGGATCGCGGTAATATTGAAATATTCAAAATGCTCCATTAACCTATGTACTTCCTGCTGATAATTCTTCAGGTGCGGGGAATTGCAATGAATAGTATTCCTTACTTGTCTAACGATAATCTGTGAGTCCCCGAAAACTTTCAATTCTTTGACGTTCAAGTCTATGGATTTCTTTAAACCTTGTACTAGAGCTTCATACTCGACGGTGTTATTGGTGCATTCAAATTCTAGTATACAGGAAAGGAAATGACGTTTACCTTTTGGATCAATGAGGATGCACCCTGCCCCTGATCCTTCCTGCGATTTAGATCCATCAAAGTATATGGTCCAAATTTGTGAATGAAAATCACCCTTTTCTTCTTCCTTATTACTTTCTAGCTCTCCTATCTCTTGTTCTATAATTTCTAACGTAGGGTCTTGGTAGAAGAGGGTGTCTTCTGTTGGTATAGGCAATTTCTCTTGAAAAACCATTTCAGAGTTTTGAGTAAGAGGGACATCGGATAAGAGAGGGGAAAAGTTTTTGAAGAGGGAATCGTAGGAATAATTGCCCAACACGGGGAAATATGTGGATGAGGGTTTGTTCAGGGTTTCTTGATCAGTGACTGTATGTTTAAGATATCTCTCCTGATCAATCCTAATCATATTCTTCTATCCCGTCAGTGGTAGCCAAAGGTGTGACCAGTCTATACTAAAGTACCCATTTAACTTCTCAGACCAATCTCAACTTAGTAATAACCCATAGGCCTCTAGGATGTCTACTACGATGATGTCAATCACTTGTACAAGCTTAGGATGTGTCGCTATTCTGATCATTACATCTCTAAGTTCCCCCATGACTTTGACCTAGGTCCTGCCTAGCTATATCACATGTTTATCGCTTTGTAGAGGAACGACATTTAATTTTTTGTAAATAGACAAGGGAATAACATTGGAAGATGCTCCTGAATCCACCAAACAATTATGGAGGTAAACTTCAAATGTTAGGAGGAAAGGTGGGACAAAAGGATTCCCCTTCTTATCTCCAGAACATGTAGTCATGGTTGGTTTATTTACTGGGTTTGTGGAAGCTAGATTTATTTCCTGACCATTTCCAGTTGTAGAGACTTATACTGAGTTCAAAGCTTGTAGGAGGAAGCCCTTCTGCTGAGGGATCCTGCATATGTTCATGAATGATATGTTAGCGCTTAACTTCTTTAGATCTTCAACTACGTTGTAATCCAGTTTGGACGATTCACGGGTATGGATGCTTATATGTTTTTTACTGGGAGAAAAAGGTGCTTTTGGGTGATTGAGAGTTGTCTTATTTATCGAAGTTTGGGTAGCAACGATATATTTTGAGACATGTGGACATTTAGTGTACATCTGCACCACCGAGACCTCAAAAGGAGGTTCTTGAGACTCAAATAGGTCGTCGGAAGGCATGATAAGGTCGGGATCCCATATCAGCATGGTTGTATGTTGTGGTCGATCAATCTCTTCCAGGTTAGCAATATTCATAACTGAACTGCTCGATTGTTCGGCCAGGGAGACTTCATCTAGAAATCGATTGGCCATCAAATTCATGGCATGCACCCATTGAGGGCAGTCTATTTTGGAGTGGTTTTCTCAGTGATATGTATAGAAAGAATCAAATGCTACATTCCCTAGATCGATATTTAGTTTAGCTGGGGGAGGTTAAATAATCTTGAATGGTGGGTTCCTTTTAAAGAATTACTTATAGGGCCCTTGGCCTTGGTTTCCTTCCCCTGTGTTTCTCTTCATATCTATGATCCTGTTTGATAATTTCTTAACCATGCGTTGTAGATATTCTATGTCTCCATTACCCTTGTTGGGAGTTTGTTCTGCTTGTTTCCTTGATGGTCTAGTCAAAAGGAGTCCTCTCCTGGGAGGAGGTTGAGATTATTTATTAACTAAAGAAACCTAGCCTTCTTTACACCCTTTCATCTGGAATTATATCATTTTGGCTTCTTCAAAATTCTCATCTAGGAATTGTTTAGCAGCCCTTTTTACGAACATGGAAATAGAAGCTGGGAGAGCGTTAGCATAAACTTAGATTTGCAGTTCCTGAGTTGGCTTAGATTTGGGCTGGAACTTGTTCAAGATGGTTGTGAATATTTGATTGAAGTCTTTGACCCTTTCTTTTGAACTCATGGTGGTGGAGAACAACTCGACCATCAGAGATCCTGTAGTAGTTTCTTCGGTAAATTTGTGTAGAAACTCTTTCTGGAACATCGTCCAACTGGTTATAGATTCTATCGGTAGATTGAAGTACCACGTGGAAGATGAATTTTCAAACGTATAGGGGAAAATTCTGCATACTACATCTTCATGTTGGAAATTCATAAGCCTGATCGCTAGTACAAATTTCTTGATATGATCTTCAGGTAATCCAGAGGTTTCAAGATCGAACTTAGGAAGAAACTTCTCTAGATGTCAGGGAAGGTTATGAACTAGTCCTGGGAGTGCCAAAGCATCTCTGGCCAACTAGGGTTGATTGTTCAGAGGTGGGTTCCCCCTTTCATCATTATGTTCATTGTTGCCTTCCATATCTTCTGACTATGAGTTAAACTCCTCCTCTTCCAAAAAATCGTCTGGTTCAGAGATGTCGCCATTCATTCTCAGGTCCTTATTCTAGTGCCAATTCTGTTGATGGGTCTTAAATCCCTTGATTCAATAGTGGGAACCAAACATGCCACCGAGGCCCAATTAGACTCTGCGACGTTTAATAGTGGAATGGCTCTCCAGATCTTGTGATCTGACAAAATTATCGATGGGCTTTACATTTTCTTGTGAAGGATCTTCCTTCAGTTCGGAATATATCTTTTTTGTATTTTCTCTTAGGTGGGACTAATATGAGATGTAATATGGTATAAACCAACTTGGAAACAAAAATAGAATTAAGATTAACAAAGGGGAAGATGTTGAACTTGGGATAACCCGCTGCTCAAGCATGCAGACAACAATTTTACACCATAGGCCTAGTACTAATACATTAACCATGTGAGCACCCAATTACTGTCTGAGATACTAATTACCAAAAAGAAAACACATATGAAATAAGATAATGGCAAGAAAAATAATTCATCTACCATAATCATTCATAACATAATGACACAACGATTCATCTTTATCATTAAAGAAAAGAACAACAAAACATTGCACTAGATAACTTGACAACAAAATTAATTGATCTTACTCATTACAACATCATTCATGAAACAAGATAGGAAATAGTTCTTCTCCATGTCCAATCACACATGCAGGTTGATGAAAATAACTTGTCTCTGGTCCAGAAGGACTTCTCAATTCAAAGGGAGCTTCAAAATAATTATTGACAACTAGAAAGAAAAAGTTCTTGCAAAAACCATCGACCCTTAACTAATTGGTCGATGTTCTTATTTATAACATAAAATCCAACTAAAAATAATAGCTAAGTGTAGTTTGAACAAAACAAAATTCGCCACGTGGCATCCTCTTATAATAGTTTCTTTAATAGTCAACTTGAGATATCACTTGAAAGGGTGACTTTCCTCATACTCTGACCAACTGATAAACAGATCCTTGCAAGTTTGGGCCCATGGAAACCTGTGCTGCTCCATCGGAGCCACGTAGAATCCTCTGATCTCCACTGGTGTTTAACTATTGTAGCACGGTTTGAGCCTTAATCAGATGTTCCATAAATATTTGTACTTGTCCTGATGATGTATCGGTCACCTTGGCTAGCTCTTTGGCCCATATTGAATCCTGCTTGGCATGCAATCTGACTATGTCGCATAAGTCGATGAAGTTTTTAGGGTCACCAAACTCGGGGAGTCCTATATCCTTCATAACTTTGTTGATTTTTGGACTTGGTTTCTCCCGGATTCCTCGTGAAGTCACAGAGCCAATGTTGCTCAGTAGCCAGAGATATTTTCCTGCACTCGGGATTAAAATCTTTTTTTTTTTAATTTCTTGCAAAACAATACTCGACAAAATGTATAAAAAACGTAGGCGGGAAGAAAAAAAGACTGATGCATACCTGTAAATCTCACTAAGCATGGTTATTTGATACTTACATGATCTTTGCAACTTTTCAGATTACCTGTACAGTCTTTGTTGGCACCACCATTTTGTTCAGTTGGGGTGAGTTAAATCTACGTGCCACAACATGGTAGATTGAGTACGGAAAACATGAGAGTCAAAGTGATCTAGGTGGATCATCTCAAAATTCGATAGAGTTAAAGTATTCAAAATGAAAAGTAAAGCTTAAAAAGAGGACATGCTCATCAACAACTTTCTGATGACGCTTGTTTCGGGAAAAACGACCTCCAGATGATAAAGATATCAACAGTTGAAGTTTCGTCAAAGATGGTAAAAAATGGTGTAATTTGGGGCTATGGGAATTGAACCCAAGACCTTGTGAAAAGGCCACCATGACCCCATGGTTTGAAAAAAATAGGGTGGTCAGACCTTGACCTTGCCAACACTGAGGCCCCCTTGGTATTTAAATGTTATACTAAAACCATATGTTATAACCCATTAAGCCATACTATATCAATGTGCCAACCATATGTAAAACTCAAAACACATATGTTAAAACATATAATATGTTATAATGCACCAACCATATGTTAAAACTATATTCCAAAACCATGTGTATATAATACATATATACCATATGTATTAAACCCAATCGCGACAAAAACCAAAGTTTAAATCACATGCGGTGGGAGGAGATGCCCTCGGGTTTGACCACGGGACTTCCACCCCCCTAACAACCATAGCTACCAACGCGTCACCGCCATGGGACGTGGCAAGAAGTGGCAAAAAACATTTAAAAAGTGCGAGATTTGGGGGATTTTGGAGGGCGCGTGACCCATAACTCGTGCCTCTTTTTTTAAACCATTGTTTTATTATTATTTAAATGAGGCATGGGCACGAATTCCGAGGTGGAGGAGTTTTGATGTAGGCAGACACTAGCACGCAGACCAAGGTGGTTTTGCATAGTGACCAAGGTGGTTTTGCATGTGGATCGAGGTGGTTTTGCACAGTAATCGAAGTGAATTTGCACGTAGACCAAGGTGGTTTTGCACATAGATCGAGGTGGTTCTGAGTTTGCACGCATCCCGAGGCCATATGCATTGTACAATCAGAGGTAGATTTTGGGAATTGTGCCAAGAAGGGCATTCAGAGTCTAGCTTCTGAAATATATCGAGTTTATACTCAAAAGTCTCAGTTTTTCGCAATGATTCCAGATCCATCTTCCGTTTTTGCATTCAGACATCCAGACATAAGAGTGCTCATAGAATATTTCAGATACACAAAAAGGTATCCATGTTCATACTTAAAAGTCTCAGAATTTCATCTTGCAGCTGTTGTTGAAGTCTGTTATTGTATATGACAAACATAAATCAAAAGTCACTTTGTAAGCATTTGAATACTTAATCTATCGGCCTTCCCATTTGGAAAGTGGCCCGGAGACGTAGCTAGGGGGTCTGGTGAAATCCCTTACCAATTCTTGTTCATAGATGGTTTGCTTACATGTTTATGTGCTCATGTGCTTGATGGATGTTCTTTAATTTTGCATTCCAAAGGTGGTTAACAGTTAGAAGTTCACATGAAAATAATGGTTAAAAGATCTTGAATTTTAGATCAAGTTAAATTTTCAGATCACAAAGTCACTCTAGTGGCCGATTGGACCTTTGGGTAGGGAAAGGATGTCAGAGCCGAACATGTGCCAAAAGTATGAGTAAGTTCCTAGAAGATTGGATATTGTTATAAGTGAAGTCCTTAAATACTTCTGATCGAGGTAGATTGCTCTCACGGGAGTTGCATTAGCAAGTGCATCAACCATCATCAACTCATTATGGAGGCTGGGGGAAATGAAAGGAATCGAGATGATCATGCCACACATCCTCCATAATTCCTATCGGATGCATCTCGCATGACCTGGGTCATACCCATCGCGTAGAGGTGGCATAGTAATTCTTTGAAATGTCTCGTCGCAAGGCATTCTGTGTCCTCTAACATGTTCCTGCTCACTGCCCCGCTCTATTATAAATTTTGGATGTTCTGTAAGAGTTATATTCATTTCGCTGAGCTTATGCACTAGTGGAGATTCATCTTGTAATCCTAATTTGTTCAATATCTGTGTTTTGGTCTTTTGTACAGTTACACACGTCTAAGAAAATACGCTGTCGCGCCATGGGATCTCCTCAAAATGCAAGGCAGGATCTTTAGTGCAATCAGAGCACCAGGCCTGAGCCCCAACATGCCTGGGAATCATTCTTATCGGCAGTAGGTATTCCTGAGGTTCCAAAGGAAAATTATGACCTTCTCATAGGAGCTATAGTGTCGCTCCATGCAGATCTCGAAGTGGAAGAAACCATGTCGGGAGGACGCAGGTTGGAGAACATGCCCCCTCCTCAGTAGACACCATGAAGGAGAGGGAGGCCTAAGAAAAACAAGGAATCTAGGGAACACAAAACCTGGTTGAACCGTTTGCATGATCAACTGTTGAAGAGTCCTTAATGCACGCTATTCGACTTGAACTGTTTGAAACCATAAGTCGGGGAAGCGGGAGAAGAACAAGAAGGATTGAAACCCGAGGTTATAACATTCGAGATCCTAACCAATAGCTGGAACAGGAACAACTTTCCATAGTTGAACTTTACCAGGAGAATAGGGAGTTACGATGGCAGTTGGTGGCAAAGAACCCTGAGGTGTCGACATCGCAAGGTCGTGAAGGTAATGTAACCTAGATTAAAAGAAAACTTTGTGAAGCAAAAGATATGATCGTGAAACTACGTGAAGCTCAATGGGTATCAGAAGAACAGAACATGAAAACACCCCAAGTAGCACGGAGCAACCCGAGAGAAAATCCGTGTGCAGAAGAGACGTGAATGGCAGACACTGTTTTGTTTTCTTAGACGTGACGCATAATTTTTTGATAAATTTCTCTGTTTGCTGTGAAGATATTCATGTCCTCAATGTGACCGGGTCGATTGGCCAAAATCGGTGTTGGTAGTGTTTATTGTATGTAACTTGAACCCGAAGGGAATCTTAATATATAGAACTTCGAAAATTTGCCAAAAGGATGCAAGTCATAGCAATTGAATGCATCGTTTCCCTCTTCGTTCGTAAAACCGTGTTCTTGTCTTAGATTCTTGTAACTTGGCCTTGATTTTATAATTAGCGTAGCTCTAAGTTTCTTTTTGTTTTGGTTGATATTTCCCTAACAAAAACTCTCGACGCCGATTGATGATGACGTGGCGTTACTGACTCAAGACTCATTAAATAAAACCTGGGAATCAGTTCGTGGGTAATGGTCAGACTCGAGAATTTGTTTAAGTCGAGCCCACTAAACTAAGATTAGCATTGTGACTGCTGATGCTGGGTGAGTATCAGGGATCAACCTTCGGAAAAAACTAGCGCACAGTTTCTTCGTGGGTTATTGTCCTTCGAATCTCCCGATACCGAAGACGTCTCAAAAGTCGGTGATCGACGATTATTATTTCATTTTTCGTTCAATGATTATTCTTTTAACCTTTCTCTAGTGTGGAATTTATCGGTCATTGGCAATATTCTTGGTGATTCTTTTCGCAAAATAAATTTCGCGTGTGCCGACGTTGACGAAGATTGGGACTCAGAAACTTTTGTTCTCTCTAGCATTTTCTTTCACGCTTAATCCTTCTCGATGCCGAATTCCTTAAGTGCGTCTTGGAAAATTTTGATTGTCATTTCTCTAATTTAGATATTAGTCTTTTAAGTTAATGATTTTCACATGTCCAGGCAAGATTTTGAAGAATTAATGAGATTAAAAAATGATAAGCAAAGGACACATTTTTCATATCAGACAATGCCAAAAGATCAAGTGGTACCCAAAAAGTGAAATTTTACGTAGACTTTTAGGGTGTGTTGATTGCTCAATATAGTGGTTCCATCATTCTACTTATACGTCTGGGTGGTTGGACGGGGCAAGGACAGGTGGTTGTAGCCACCTTCTGGTTGTAGTCGGAGAACATAGGGGGTTGTAACCTCCTTCTAGTTGTAGCCAGAGAATTGGTGATCTGAAAAAAGGGGTCTGACTTGTTATGCTATGCAAGCACCCTCTACTTCATTAAAATAAAATTTTTAGGACCTTGCTCAATGTCTTAGTTATGCAAGATAAATTATGTGCCAAGTTTATGCATCTTTTAAATGTTTATGTGTGAGGTCTTTAAAAGGATAAATATGTGTTTTAAACATATACACAATAAACATAACTTGCA
>SNQJ01S0192292.1:3813-17886 GCA_010110895.2 Picea sitchensis
GACAAGGTCTGAGTATAGCAAGTTGGGTCTCGAGCTTGTCTCTCTTGAATACAATCACTCTCGCACACACAAGAAACCCTCCATGGCGGAAGAAAAGAAAAATGAGGGAGCAGACGATTCTATCAATCTGTTGCTTGAGCAAGCTCTCACGTGACAGAGGGACAAAATGATGGAGAATTTTTCCCACCTCCTTCAATGCCTTCTGATAGAAACAGGTGCATCTTCATCAAACAACCACTTTGGAAGCACCTCTCCTTTCAAGGTATAGGTTATTTTTTATATTCTCGTATTTGAAGGTCAGATAGATGCAGATGACCTAAACAAATGGTTAAATATGCTACAAGGTTATTTCTTTGTTCACCATTTTTCCGACAGGGAAAAGATCACCTTCGCACTCCTTAAATCTCTCCCCCATGTCAAACATTGGTGAGAAACTTATTGGGATCAAAGTTTCACAGAAGAGTCTAGAATATATGGGGTCAATCCCACTTGGGATTTTTTTGTGGACGCAGTAAAGGAACAGTATTACCTTGTTGACAACTATGAGGACCAATATATGAGATGGACCACACTGCGGCAAGAGAGGGGCCAAGCAGTTCCGGAGTTCACCGATACCTTCGATACCTTGCGCACCAAGCTGGGTATCAAAGACTCTGAACGACATTTGGTTTTGAAATATCATGGGGCTCTACACAGATACATCCAATCTGAAATGGATTTTCTGGACATCTTATCACTCAGTGTTGCTTATCGATATGTTATTAAAATCGAGCAGAAATTTAAACACCAGAACAAATGGGAGTCTGGGTCTGCAAATCCGCAATAACCAAAGTATGATAAAGACGGCTGTAACAAACCGTCTCCCGAAAATTAGTCCAAGCCACAGGAAAAGAAGGGTCACGGGAAGACAAAGAAGGACACTGGAAAATGGTGTGATTTCCACAAAATCCCCTGGCACAACACCAATGAATGTCGCTCAAAACAGTCATTTGTGGTAGAGATCAAAGACAAGGAGATGAACCCTGATTTAGAATCTGATTATGAAAATACTGGTAAAAGACATATCATTGACGCAGACCCCACAACTATTTTTGCGACAACAACAATTCAACCAGAAGAACCCACAGATCCTGAAGAGGGGGAGTGTCTTTTTCATTCACAAATGTGGGTGAAGGGGACCCCGCTGCATTTTATTGTTGATAACGGAAGCCAGAAGAACCTCATCTCAACAGAGGTCGTCAAACAGTTGGGACTGTCGACAAAACCACACCCGCAACCATACAACATTGGGTGGCTTCGCCAGGGACGAGATCTTCATGTGAGCCAACAATTTCGATTGTCATACGGCATCCAACCCTTCAAGGATGAGTTATTATGTGATGTTGCCCCACTGGATGTCTATGATGTTCTCTTAGGCCAACCATATATGTGGAAGGGTCATGTTATCTATGAGTCTCAACCCCGTAGTGTCATTGTTACTCTGGGGGGTCATCTCTACATGATACCAGAGGTAGTTCCAACTATTGTCCCACCTAAACAATGCCATAAGGTAGTATCTCATACTAAGAAATTCGGCTTCTTCACAATCTGTTCAAAAGGTGAACAAAAGGATATTGCAACCACTACAGCCTCGACCCAAGCACCTTCTATCCAACAGAAGCAGGTCAACAAGATTGCAGCAAAGTGTAAAGATTCCTTCTGCACACAGGAATCTCATGTAGACATACTGGTTAAAAAGGTCCAAGCCTTCCAACCACAGGTTTGTGGCAACCTTCAACAAGCTAAGTAGCGCAACTTCTCCAACAAGGCAAGCAACTCATCAAGATGCAGATTCAACAAATGCTTTTCCCTCTCCCACGGGCACTCAACAATTAATCCAGGTGGATATCGGTGGCCACCCACCTTTTCCAACTGGATCAAAACAATTTTCTGGCAATTTTGGTAATTTACTATTTTTAGCAGTTTTAAACTCTTGGAGCCATTTTGAGGGCCTAAATGAAGGTTTTTAGGTATCAAGCTTCTTTGTGATAGTCAAAGGCTCTAATTGAGCCCCCAAAATGAATCTTCTCGACGATACCTTTCCAACGAGCTATCGTGTTCCCCAAACGGAGAATGTATGCCAAAGTTATGCCCTTGGGAAGTTGATACACCAAACTACCCAAAACGGGGTCCACAAAAATGTTGGCTTTTCATCTTCCGAGGTTAAGGTTTTGGATTTTCTTTATGATAAAGGTCTTTGGAGCCTCATTATAAAATTATCTTCTCAGGGATGTGAGCAACAGTCACATCTCTTCTTAGAGATAAGCTGCCACCATTCTAACAAGTCTTTCACTCTGTATTTTACAGTCTTTATACATTTTCGCTCATTAATAGAAAATTGTGTATAACTGTATATATGTGTTTATGGTTGCATCTCTGATACATTTATGTTATAATATTGGATATCTAAGATATCTTTGTACATTTCTTTATTACATCTCTGCTCTCATTTCGTGCCGAAAATAATCTGGATCAGCAAAATACTAAAGAGGGGCATCATGTCAACACCTTTGTAGATGACAGTGAGCTAGCACAATATTGCATTCTTGCTACGATGATGCCTTAAAAAAACTAAAATAAGCAACAATTTTTTGCCAATTCAAGATTGACAGAAAGAAACTAATTAGATTCCATAATATTCTCCCATTAATGCATTTTAATGGGAGATGTGCTAGGGCTTTCCGCTTATTAATACCAATCTTTTTGAACATTTGTGGTGAGTTGTGACTAGTAAAAGCATAATTAATGTGCATTGGGAAGGGGAAAAGGTGGCAAGGATGGAGGGGAGAGGAAATGCTTTGATACTTTTGTGAACCTAGGAGTCCATGAACCCGTGAAACTTTGAACAAACGACTAAGTATGGAAAGGCGAGGCAGTCAAACAGAGTCATTGTAGGTAGAGTGAGGCTTGCGAATTCGAGTAGTCTATGGTTTAATTGTAGATCACCCAAGTTTTGGGTGCAAGATGTATACTCCGAACACGGGCATGAGAGTTCGATAACACCTACCCAGGAACCTGCGACCATAAAATTGGCTAAGGAAGGAAACAAACGACGGTCGGTTGGACTCGTGATGTCAAGATATAGATGGATATAGAATTTTCCAGTCCACCACTTAGGAAACCGCGAGCATAGAAATGTGACTAAGTATAGAAGAAGAAAAAGAAAGGGAGCAAAGAACTTTATGCCTCACACAAGAACACTTTGCTTGATAATTATCAAGCGATAGCAACACATTAACTATGGGAAAAACATTCTCATCCATGAAATATAGTTGGAGCTCAATAGACCCTGGTTGAAATCCAAAGAGATGTTGTTTATATCTATTTCAACAAGCTCGTAGGTAGAGTGAGGCTTGCGAAGTCGAGGAGCCCAAGGTCAAATTGTAGATCACCAAAGTTTTGGATGCAAGATGTATACCCTGAACATGGGGCATGAGAGTTCGATAGGGCCTAGCCGAGAACCCGCGGGCATAAAATTGGCTAAGTATGGAAACAAACAACGGCCGGTCAGACTCGTGATGTGAAGATATAGATGGATATAGAATTTCTACCTCTGTAACCTGGGGAACCCGCAAGCATAATTATGCGACTAGGTATAGAACCAGAAACAAATAATAGAGGGAAAGAAGAAAAGGGAAAAACAGGCAAGTATAGAAGAGCAAAAAAAAAGGGAGCAAAGAAATTTATGCGTCGCACAACAACACTTGGTCTTAAGTATGGAAAGGAGAGGAGGTCAAAAGGAGTTATTATAGGTAGAGTGAGGCTTGCGAGTTCGAGGAGTCTGGGGTTGAATCATAGATCACTGAAGGTTTGGGTGCAGGATGTATACCCGAACATGGGGCATGAGAGTTCGATAGCGCCTACGCAGGAACCTGCAATCATAAAATTGGCTAAGTATGGAAACGAACGACGGTCGGTCAGACGTGTGATGTGAAGATATAGCTGGATATAGAATTTCTCACTCAGCGACTAAGTATAGAACCAGATACAGATGATAGAGGGAAAGAAGAAAAGGGAAGAATGAGTAAGTATAGAAGAGGAAAAATAAAGGGATCAAAGAATTGTATGCCTCACACAACAACACTTAGTATGTTAATTATCAAGCGCTAGAAACACATCAATTATGGGAAAAACATTCTCAGTCATGGAATATAGTTGCAGCTTAATAGACGCTGGTTCAAGATAAAAGAGATGTTGTTTATATCTATCTCAACAAGCAATAGACAAAATATATGACTTGGCACACTTATATGAAAGCATTTAGACGGAGTCATCGTAGGTAGAGTGAGGCTTGGGAGTTCGAGGAGTCTGGGGTCGAATTGTAGATCACCGAAGTTTTGGGTGCAAGATGTATACCCCGAACACGGGCATGAGAGTTTGATGGCGCCTACGCGGGAACCCGCGGCCATAAAATTGGCTAAGTATGAAAAGGAACGATGTTCGATCGGACTCGTGATGTGAAGATATAAATGGCCATAGAATTTCTCACTCCGCCACCCCGGGAACCCGCGAGCATAGATATGCGACTAAGTATAGAACCGGAAATGGATGATAGAGGGGAAGAAGAAAAGGGAAAACAGGTGAGTATAGAAGAGGAAAAAGAAAGGGAGAAAAGAACGGTATGCCTCACACAACAACACCTAGTCTGATAACTATCAAGCGATAGAGACACATCAACTATGGGAAAAACGTTCTCAGCCATGGAATATAGATGGAGCTCAACATACCGTGGTTCAAGTTAAAAGAGATGTTGTTTATATCTATTTCAACACGCAATAGACAAAATATATGACTTGGCATTCTTACATGCAAGCATAATCTAAAATATGACAAGCTCTGATATATGCACAAATTGGACAACGTGTCCATATCAGAGTTTTGTAACCATACCTCTTAGTCTCTGGACCTTGTAATATGTTGGAGGTTTCACTTCTACTTGTCAATAGTTCTTGTGAACTAAAAAACATGTGGTGTAAACGACATAAACATATTTACCATGGCATAGCAGAATAAATAACTGTGTATATTTGTTTTGTAAACATAGCAAGAGCGTAATCTATGAATCCTTACCTTCGGCATTGTCATTGTGTTGATGTTTGCGACGGTTCACTGCCCATGTCCATGTCACTTATGAAACCGTGGCTATGAACATGTGTATATTGTTCATACTCAATATGGATGTGCAGTAGGTATACACATTATATTTTTTGTGGCACAACTGTAGCCATACCTTTTGGAAGATTGTACTCCAACTTTCTCAGTTGTGGCAGATAAGGCTCCATCTTCGTGTTCAATTAGTCTGTTCTTTTTTCAATGTAGCAATACAGACAATACAATGGACATGAAGGCAAGCTGCTAGGTAGGAACACATGAAAAAAAAAATGGAGTACAGATTTATTTATTTCAAGATAACTACACAAAAAATACAATTGACATGAAGATAAGTTAATATACAGGAAGATACACAGTATCTAAGGAAAAAAAAAACCAGAAGAACTGCAAACCAGTGGAACAAGTATAGACAGAGTAAATGAAAAACAATTGGATATGGAATATGGGTAGAAGTATGCACCTTTGTATGTATTCTTCTACATTTCTAGTTAAGAGTTCTTTGCCTTGTCTAGTTTTCCTGTTTGTTTCAATGAAAGAAAGTACAAAACAAAATGAACATGAACGTAAGTTGATATGTAAGGACAAACAAGGAATATGTACATACAGTAAATAAAATAGAATAAAAGGAATAGAGTAATAGATAGTGTTAGAAGAGTTACTGAGAAGAGTTATGGTCTATTGTGATGAGGAACCCTAGCTCTTCGCCTATGCAAGTTGTTGCATGACTGAATCAGGATCCACTGTAGCAAAACACCAACAAAGATCCAACGCAGTTAGATACCAGCTCTGATCCGTCAGTATGAACACCGAGGAGGGGGGGAAACCCCCCTCATACAACAACATCACAGCCAATGATAGATCGGGAACAAGGGCAAAACGACTGTCGTTTGAGCCGCCACAACAGATACGCGAACAACTCCTCGCCAAAGAACAGGGATTCAGCAAGGAAATGGAGACGGAGGCCAGCACGTCCCATCCAAAAGCACCTCGTGGATGGGAGCCCGACAAATGCATCCCACAAACAGAAAAACCCCCAAGATACATTATAAGCTCAACAAGGGTGGGGGAACACACCCAGTTTATGCAAGAACATGCCCTCATTGGCAAATTTCTGGGACTCTGACCATCCAAAAGGGATCTGAACAAATGGATCAAACACTGGTGGAACCCTAAGGGTGACTATGAAGTTCAGCTCAGCTCCAAAGGCTTCTTCACAATCATATTATATAACCCAGAAGACAAAGATCGCATCTTTGAGAACGACCCATATTTCTACAACTTGGCAGGGCTATTCCTAAGATTCTAGACAAAGCGCTTCAACCCGAACAAGGAGGACTTCACAATGGCACCTGTTTAGATCCGCCTCTATTCCCTTCCGGAGGAGTTCTGGCTGGAGGAGATTCTCATGGGAATAGGCAATACAATTGGTCAATATGTCAAAGCCTCAGAAGCCACAAAGCAGCGGAAATACACCTCATACGCCCGAATATGTGTTTATATGAACATATCTAAGGCCTTACCAGAGGTAGTAACGCTGGAGTATCAGGATGAAGACTGGTCACAAACCCTCGACTACGAACACATCCCTTTCCGGTGCAGAAAATGCCATGAACATGGCCACCTATTTAGGGACTGCCCACTAAATAAGCAAGCTTCCAAAGCCAGTGACAACCTGCAAAAAGGCGGTTTCACCACGGTCCAGACCAGGAAGAAAAATCCTCCCGGAAGGCAAATACCTGACCCCAAACCCAAGATCTTGACCAAGAATGCCTACGACATACTGAGCCAACTACCAAAGGATGCGAAAATCCAAGATCTACACGAAGGGTTGCAAAAGGGCAAAGAAAAGAACCATACCCCTTCCTCCTCTGGCCCAAATAAAGAGATCCACTCAGACGAAAAAGGAGATGGAGACAGAGACACCCTAATGTAGATGGATGCCCAAGACTTAGCAGGTATTGACCTTGGAAAACTTGAGGAAGCTCTCAATCAGAAGGATCTGCAAGCCCTCCCTGAAGAGCAACTCCGAAAGGTACACACGGTCTTTCTAGATTCAACAGCGGGATCCACAACATGCTTAGGCATAGCCACAGAATCAGGCTCAGGCTAAAAAAAATACCATGCGAGAACAAAAGAAGGGGACGAAAACCAGTACATCAACTAATCAAAGAAGCCGACAATCTCATGATCAACTCAGGTCAGATACATAAGCTCTCGGAGGGATACCTCCACCCACACCCACCCTCATAATGATGAAGATCATCACTTGGAACATTAGAGGACTCAACGACAGATCCAAGCAGAGGATCCTCAGGGACTACATCGAAGCTAAAAACCGATATATTCTAATGTTACAAGAAACGAAATGTGCAAGAATGGAGGCTGAAACCATCTTCCAACGCATATGGAAAGGTTGCAACTCCATCCAAACAAACTCCTCTGGAGCCTCAGGGGGTCTGGCCATACTTTGGAACCCAAGCAACACCACTCTCAGTGGACCCTTTTCCACTATAGGCACTTTATCAACTCACTTTGAAGTCACAGGCTCGAATCAGGATGGAACCATCACCAACGTCTATGGACCCCAAGGGTAACAAGAAAAAATCAAATTCATGGAACGACTGGTTGGTATAAAACCTTAGGCAACCACACCTAACTGGATCATAGGAGGCGACTTCAACATGATCATATCGCTGGAGGAGAAAACAGGAGGGAGAAAAAGACTCGAGCAAGATAGTGGTAAGTTCAAAACTCTTCTTGAGCATCTAAAGTTAGTAGACATAGAGAACAACAATGGCACTTTCACGTGGTCCAACCGCAGGTCAAGAAACCAGCACGTAGCTTGCCGATTGGATCGCTTCCTTGTGGCGGAGGAATTGATTGAAAGAGACCTCCGCATGGAAAGCCTTATTCTCCCCAACGCTGGATCTGACCACTAGCCAGTAGCCCTCCAGCTGGAAATAGAGGCAACACCTAAATTTAAACCATTCCGGTTTGAGAAATTTTGGCTCACACACCTAGATTTCCAACAACTTGCAAAAACTTGGTGGGCTCAAGCCAAAATAGACCATGGTACAAATATGTACAGATTCCAACAAAGGCTCAAAATTTTCAAGCAATTGCTAAAGCATTGGAATAGAAATACTTTCGACAATATATTCCAAAACATTCAGGACACAGAGAACAAGCTGGCTGAGATACAACGAACTTTCATCTCAGGGACTCGAACTGCTGAGCTCATGAAAGAGGAGGAGGAGCTGCAAGTGCAGCTGGAGGAAAGAAGAAAACAAGAGGAGATATTATGGAGGCAGAAATCCAAGGTACAATGGCTCAAAGAGGGGGAAAAGAACACAAAATTCTTCCACAAAACCATGATACACCGACGACACATCAACAGAATAACCCATCTGGAGAATGGACAGGGCAACTTAATCAGATAACACACCCAAATCGAAGAAGAGCTCAACAGGTATTACCAGGACCTCCTAACGGAAACCAAGACGAATAGAAATGAAGCCATCACTCGAGTCACTAGTCACATACCCTCACTGGTAACCCCTGAACAGAACACAGCTCTCATGAGGCAAATCACTTAGGAGGAAGTGG
This sequence comes from Picea sitchensis, assembly GCA_010110895.2. Classification (NCBI taxonomy): domain Eukaryota; kingdom Viridiplantae; phylum Streptophyta; class Pinopsida; order Pinales; family Pinaceae; genus Picea; species Picea sitchensis. Next base: position 12,571 of record SNQJ01S0192292.1, read on the forward strand.
ACCAAGAAACAAAAGTTATGCCCCCAGGAAAAGCTCCAGGCCCAAATGGCTTCACCACTGACTTCTTCCATCACTGCTGGGACATAGTAAGGAAGGAAGTCTGGGAGGTTGTAGAGGAATCACAAATGTTGGGCCAAGTTCTCCAGGCTCTCAACGCAACCTTCCTCACTCTCATTCCAAAGGAGGAAAGGGTCACAAATCCTAAACAGTTCAGGCCCATTGCCTTATGTAATGTAATTTATAAAATCATTACAAAGGTGATCACGAATCGCCTCAAGCCAATCTTTCCATATGTCATCTCCAAGGAACAAGCTGGCTACGTAGAAGGAAGACAAATTATGGATAACGTCATTGTAGCACATGAGGTAATCGACTCTCTCAAGTCAACAAAAACTCCAGGTATGCTAATCAAACTTGATCTCTCAAAAGCTTTTGATAAAGCCAGCTGGCAATACCTTAAAGCCATCTTAAATTCTTTTGGTTTTGACCAAAATTGGGTAAACTGGATTTTGAACCTCACTCTTCGGCCTTCTTCTCTATCCTTGTCAATGGAGTCCCTTCCCGACCCTTCTCGCCCTCCAGAGGTATTAGGCAAGGGGACCCATTATCGCCCTTTCTTTTTGTACTCATGGTGGAAGGCCTAGGCCGCTACATCAAATCAGCGGTTCTAGAAGGCTCTCTCAAAGGCCTACCCTTGCATAACATCCAACCAGCTCCCTCACACAGTCAATTTGTTGATGACACCCTTCTCATGAATTCCCCTACTGCCCACGAAGCCAACAAGCTCAATTCCATCCTCTCCGATTTCACAGAAGCCTCAGGCATGACGCTGAACCTAGACAAATCCAAGCTCTTCTTTTTCAACACTCCAGTTGCGGTTCAATCTCATATCTCCAAACTCCTGGGCATCCCTAAGAGATCCCTTCCGTCCAACTACCTAGGCATTCCTCTCACAGGAGCACCAGCTAAATCCATCTCCTAGGACAACCTCCTCCTCTCCATCTTGAACAGGCTAGCCAACTGGACCTTCAGACTGCTAAATATCGCAGCCAGACTGGTCCTGCTTAAATCGGTCCTACAAACCCTACCCACTTATCTCTTTACCGCCCTAGCAGCTCCTAAGCAAATCATCAAAGTTGTAAGAAATCTCCAGAGAAATTTCCTTTGGCAAGGCCAACAACCCAACAAGAAATGGGCATTGGTAGGCTGGGATAAGGTCTGCGCACCAAAAATCATGGGCAGCCTCGGACTCCAAGACCCAGGGAAGCTCAACCAGATAATGGGAGCCAAGATGTGGTGGAGATGGATGAAAACACCAGATGCCCTATGGGCGCAAATCTAGAAGAGAAAATACGCTCCCTCCATGCAGACTGACCCACTGATCAGGCATAATGTCTGAATACAGGGCTCAAACATTTGGAACACAGCCTGGCAAAACAGAGACCTAATACAGAAGCATGCTTTTTGGGAGATCCGAAATGGAGAAAGCGCAATGTTCTGGCAAGACTCAGGGCAACAACTAAAACCTCTAAATGATCTGGCAGATTTGAGACCCCTCCAACACGCTCTTAATCAAGATATTCCACTCAAGGTAAAAGATCTATGGAAACCCCCCGAACAAAGACAGCAGTGGCCACAGTGGAAAACTTCCAACCAGGAATTAAGAGTCCCAGAAGACTTAAATCTGTCAGCCTGGCACCACCATGCAAGTCACATAAAATCCCCAATAGAGAAGGCCCAGACATCCTCAGATGGGGACACTCCACAACTGGTAATTTTTCAGTCAAAGAAGCCTACTACTTACAAGGCAATTACCAAAATCGGGAAAAGGAAAACATTTGGAACAAAATCTGGAACAAGGAACTATGGCCAAAGGTTTCCACCTTCCTCTGGTTAATTGTCCACAACAAAATTCTAACCTGGGATAATCTCAGGCGAAAAGGCTTCATTGGACCCTCAATTTGCGTCTTATGCCAACACCAAGAGGAAACCAAAGAGCATCTTTTCAACTACTGCCATTACAACCAATCTATATGGGACCAGGGAGCTCAAATAATGCGAAGATCCAACCAACATTGAGGCAGCATCAAAGACACTATTGAAAACTGGGACTCAATCACTTACAACAACCCCATGCTGAATTACATCTGGCAACTCCTCCTAGGGTTTATTCTCTGGCAAATCTGGAAGGAGCGAAACAAACGCATCTTCCACTCCAAGGAATCCACACCAGAATTAACTTGGGGAAAATTGCCATGCTCATCAAGGAAACAGTTAGAAGCAAGAACTGACAACCAAAGGACAAGGAGTGTAACCAGGAGGAACAATGCACTCTACAAAGATGGCAACTCAGATTGATCGACCAATTGGTAATCAGAGCACATAAGAGCCAAAACATCAGTCCAACCACCTGGACCCCTCCTCCAACAGGATTCATAAAGATCAACTTTGACGGAGCTTCAAAAGGAAACCCAGGACCAGCCGGCTATGGAGCTGTAATCAGGAACTCCAAAGGGGAAATCCTTATCCCGATAGCGGGGTATCTGGGGGAGACTACAAACAATGCAGCGGAGCTAATCGGCCTATTGCAAGGTCTTCGAATCGCAGTATCCCTACATAGTCGCAGGGTCATCTTGGAGGGGGACTCACAAATCGTCATCCAGCTGATCATTAAAATACTCCACGGGGAAAACCCACAGAAAATTTCTCCCAGCTGGCGACTCTCTGGGATGCTCGAGGACTTCAAAAGCCTCCTTAGGGCCAACCTCAGCATAACCCCTTCTCATGTAAAGAGAGGGGAAAACAGAGTGGTTGACTGCCTGGCAAATGAAGGAGTTTCCAGGGAACTCGAACAGATATACTGGGAAGCACGCAGTTCTGAAGCTTCAGACATATTAGAGCAGTGTCAAACTCTCGCCAGCAAGGATTTCCAACCACCGGATGGGGTGCCACGCGGAGCAGGGTGGGTACGTGGAGCAACGCTAGGAGGGGCCATTAATGGTGGCCATCCGCCCTCATATCTATGTTCTTTATGAGGGGCATCAACTCAGTCAACCTCCACCATTTGATGAGGCATCTCACTTGCGCGAGGAGACCAGCCAACCAGAGCCTTAAGACCGCAACCTTAATGGCTACAACCACCATTTTCTCCCTTATCAGCATTCTCGGTGGCTTTGGGATGTATTGGAAGGTTACAGAGCCGAGAGAGAACAACAACACAGGGGGCATTCCGGCTCACGTTCTGATTCTAAACATGCCACGAGCAAGGGGAAGGCCTCGCAGAGGCGCAGGGTGGTACGCGGTCAACTCACGACGGAAGAGGCATAAGAAGTTTGAGCGAGCTCTAGTTTTAGCCAAGCGAAAGATACCCAGGGAGTCCAAAGGAACATAATCGCCCCCCAGAACGTATGTTGAGGAGATTCCTTCGCAGGAACTCCCCCAAAATTTTTCCAAAAGTCTCATGTTCACTGTTCCAGACAACTGGAACCCCCCTGCGTGTTTTGGAGCAGACGCACTGCCTCCCAATCCACGAGCAATACACAGTCCCAACGACACTTCAGTTGAGGAATTCGCCACTTGCCTGGTAGAGGAAGAGCTACCGAAAGGCAACGGGGAGAACATCTGCAAGGCTCCTAATGAATTGAGGCCGTAGCGAGAGCAACAAGCACATCAGGAGGAGGACGACGAGCAAAAATCGCAATCCCAACCACCACTTCTCCACCCAGAGCACCTGAATCTGATTTTCGAGGTCCACAGCATGGTGGACGACCAAATCTTTAGAGCCGTTTGCATAAACCAACACTTGGACATGTTGTACGCCGCCTACTCCAGCGCCACCCCAAGGCGACAATGCCCCACCTGCGCTCAGATTTACGCCATTCCAGTTAGACATGGCAAGGAGAAGGACAACCGCGAGGACACCAGTTAATAGGTTCTCCTGTTCAACCACTGCTCATAACTCTTTCTTTTTTTGATGTTTATCAGAGCTGTAGCTCTTCTAGCTCATAGTAATGGCAACGATAGCATAGGCATGATTAGACTAATGTTGAAACTGGACATGCACCCTGGTTTCCTTCGGGCAGGGTGGAAAAATAGTATTTTGAGTTTGCATGCTAGTTTGGACTGGCCAGTTGTCTTGGTTTCCTTCACAGGCGGGACAGCTGGCACCTCAATGTCATGGTGTAACTTTGAAATATCAATATAATAGGATCTGCTTTTTTACTTAAAAAAAAAAATAGATAGTGTTAGAAGAATGTACTGGTTTTTTTTTTCTTCATCCATGTATGTGTATATATAAAAAATTGTGTAAAATTTTTTTGTGTCCAAAATCAATTACAAACCAGGGAAAACTAAGAAGTTGGATAACTTGGTTTTTTGCAACAAGCTAGACAGATATGCTTTGAAACATAGAAATATGATTTTTCAATATGTTTGATGTATATTTCATAATTCAAGTACAATACCAATTCTATCGTGATCACACGAGTATGTGTCTAAGATAAAGACGTTGTATTGAGAAATGGGCACATTCGACCATACATGGTCAATACGTGTGTTTTGTACATGGTTTATCTTGTCCAAAAGAAAGCGAAGACTGTATTTGCACATGTAGTTTTCCAATTCTTTTGTTCTGGCATTATTTTGTAACATGTCAATATTGAAGTCTCCTACAATGACAATGGTTTCATTCAGATGCAAATTCTCTAATGCACTGTAAATAACATTTAGTATGTTGGAGAATGTTGCATGCAGAGCAACATAGAGATTTAGTATTGCAATTTATGATGCATGGAGAATTACTTTTGCGAGCACCATCTCAACATTGTTTTCTTCGAAATGCATACGCTCCAAAATTGTTACATGTTTTTTCACTAATATCATCACCCCATGTGTAATGTAACTCGATATGCAATTGTAATTTGGAAATTGCTTGTTTTGCATGCATAATGTCATGTATGTTTCCTGCAAGCACAAAATATCCGATTGCATTGTGTCATAGTCATTGAGTATATCATCCATGTGTGCATGTAGGTTGTACGTGTTAAGTGAGAGAATTGATACAAATGAGTTTGTTTGTATGGATTGGAAATCATATTGTAGATGTCACTTTGTGGTAGTCCTAAGGCATTGCATCTCAATATCAACTTTGTGTTTGAATTTGAGGTTATCTTTTGTAAGAGCACTTAGTAAATACAAGGAGTCTATACTTCTGACATGAGACAATGTTGGTGGTTGTGGAGCCTGATTATCTTCTTGATTCAGAGGTCTTTTGTTTTCAGCCGTGTTTATACCCCATGAAGTATTTACACCCCATAA
>SNQJ01S0192294.1:0-10667 GCA_010110895.2 Picea sitchensis
GAATCCTGAACTTATCCCAAATATCTCTCAAGTGTTTGGACCTCTCCAAGGTTATATAAGGAGGCCTTCTCATGGTGAAAGGTACATGGAGGAGAGACTAGAGATTGATACCAAACTTATGATCCTGTAAGTGGTATGAAGAATGGAGATTGGGAATTACATCAAACTTATGATATCATGAGTGATATGAAATCAAAGCAATCATTGGAGATTACTTGAGCAAAGGGGTTGGACAAGGAGAACTGGAAGAATATGCCGCACCTTCATTCAAAGGATTGTAAGTACTTTTACTTGTTCTCATTAATATAATCAATGCTTGGCTTGTTTCTTTCAAAACCGTGCTTGTTCCATATGAGTTTGTCTGCAGTAGATGGATATATGATTGAGCTAATATCAGTAGAGTAGGAAGTCCATTGTATCTTTGTTTGTTTTGTAGGATCTATCAGGGAGCTCAGGATCGAAGCTCAGCCAGGACTTTGCAAGGACAAATGTTGCTAATAAGGTACATATCTTTCTCCTTGTCTTTCATTTATTAGTTTGGTTAGATCTAAAAGGAAGTCAGTGTCCATGTTAAGCACGTTTCTATCTTGGCCTTTGGAGTCTAGAGACCAAGAGGTAATCCAATTGTCCACGGGGGGAATTCACCTATAACAACTTCATCAGCCAACCTTTAGGCTTCTATATCGTCAACCAATCTCTTGGCTTTGGATTATTATTCTTTTTTCTTTTGGAGCGTAGCCTGTTGTGCCATGTGATCATGTTATTTTTTTCTCTTTGCCTCCTCAACTAGCCTTTTTTGATAATCCCACTCAACTTGGAGTATTTTTTGTTCTAGATTTTCTTCCTTCTTGGTTTTCTCCCGCTCTCTGGTGATGTTAGTGTCCTGCTCTTGCTAAATAAATCTATGGAACGGGTTTAGATTTTTCCTCTTAACCTCTTATTGTTTGTGTTCAATTTCCCTCTTGGTAGCATCAGGAGTTAAGTTATTCATGATTTCATCATAAGAGAGGATCCCCTTAAACTTGTCCTCTTAAAAATTGATCACATGGATATTGGAATGTGTGAGACCAATAGACCTGGCATTGATTGTTGTGAGCTCATGATGATCATGGCCTTTGGGTTCTCCTAGGAATAGGATTAAATCTTGGAAGGAATCTACTTCTTTCCTTACATTTTTTCCATTGGAAATAGTGTAACTTTCGATGTGGATAGGGAAAACTGGTCAGAGTTTTTTGTTGCTGATTTGCAATAGTGTTATAACCCTTGACCCCATAGTTTGGTATGCAATTTACCGCATAAAAAAATGTTCTATGACAAAAATGTATGGTAAAAGGTGTGGGGATACAATGGTCCCTTACACCCTGATATATGAACAATATTTATAAAGAAACTAATAGGCTACCCCTTTCATCCCATTTGTGGATTTGAAGGAACTTCAGTTTCTAGGGAAACCAAATAGAATAGAGTGCAAATGGACTAGGAAGAGATTGCATATGTCATAAAAGTGATTTCTGTAATTAATGCTCCATAATAGAGAGCAATATACATGGATGGGGGTTAGTTTCAGTACGAGTTCCACCCCAGGTCAACAAACTGTACAGAGGAGCAGACGACGTCAATCATGTAGGCCGACATATAAAAAGAAGGTTTCTTCATACCTAGAAGATTCTTCATGTGGAGACATATGTTGAATGCTAGGATGTCCTCCCAATTGAATAATTGCCTTATATTGACAATGGTGTGTGCCAAAGGTAGCTAGTCAGTCTGAAAATGTGTGCTCTTTTCTTCTCCATATATTCAGAAAAGCAAGGCTACCAGTATTTTGTAGGGAATCTTGAGCCTATGAGTGGGAACTAATTTCTGGCCTTGTTTGAGAGTTTCATCTTCATCGACCCACCAATATTTCATTTACTTCGATGGTCCTTTTCTTTCTTGGGAAAAACCTTTTAAGAATGGTTCATTTAGAGAGCATGTGGGAGTGGGAAGATGATATCTTGAGTTGATGTCTTCAGGTCTCAGGGATGCTACCCACTTCCCTTGTTTTCTCATGATGGTCTGTGTTGGAATATCAAATTTTTTGAGGCACCATTGCGCTACCTTGTTGTATGGGAAAAGCGGTGGCCAAGAGACTACTATATCGATGCTGCTTCTTAGGATATTCTGGTAAATTCCCAAATTATCATCATCTATAGGGAAATATGTAGAATTGAAGATATTGTAGATTTATTCATAACCAAGGTAGTGGTATTCACCAGTGTGGTGATTAGTATAAGTCACCAACACTTCAACCATTTGAGACGATGGTTCAGGTCCTGTAGTTGACTGGAAGTACATAGATCCATTTGGTATTTTGGGGTTCTGGCTTGCTATGATTGATTATCAATTGATCCTGTATCACCATGTTGAAATGAGTATAAGCCTAATAAATTTAACGTGTTAAGTGTAACAACAAAAACATTTAAAAGACAAAAAATGGGCTATCAATGATTAAGCGACTACAATAACTCTGCAGTAATACTCAGTAAAAAACTCAAGAAAGAAAAAATGATTCAAAAACTTATGGTGTAAGATATGTATGAAGAGGGGGGTTTATATCTCATAGCACACATTAAACAATCATATATTTTCCATAACTTGAGTGTGTACGAGAATTGTTTCTAAATATGGCCTTAATCCTTGTCAATAATGATCACTAAGGGTGGCGGTTGCCTGGATTTGTGTATCATAGGTGGTGAAAGGTTGAGTTTAAAAATAAGAGTGTTATCAGAGTCATGCATTCAGAGAGTGACGCATCGTAGATTAATTCAAGTTCTGATTGGAGGGGTATCGAAAGCATATTCTATTTTATTTAGAAAAGTGTGCCAACCTGACACTTATGCATCATTGCAAGGAAGGTGGGACTTGTCAGAGTCTTGGAATCAGAGGTTCTCAGGGTGAGGTTCAAACTAAACCCCRAAGAAAAGGAATCATAAGAGTATTCCATTTTCTAGAAAGGTGTATCGAGCATACTCTTTGCAAGACTTCTGAGAAAATCCATTGAATTTTTGCAGGACGAGGGAAGATTCGAACTCTGATGGAAGTGGTATCAAAATAATATTMTTTAATCCTGGGAGAATGTGTCAGACGTGTGCATGGGAGGGATTGAAAAGGATGTCAAAGTTAGTGATTCAGAGTTCAAKAGGATGAGGAATGAACTKGACTCCGATGACGAGTCCCGAAAGAAATAAAAGGAAATTTATTGAAGATTTATAAACGAGGAAAAAAAGGGTCCAATATTAGGATGCCACTTGGGAGGTAACGATTGTATAGGCCATACTAACTCAAGGGGGTCGAGATAGGTTGGTTTTTAATCTATTAATCCATGGGATGCCACATAAGGAGTGAAGTTGTTGTGTCAGAGCTATCAGAGTGTGATGGTTGGAGTTCTGGGTGATGTGTGGAGTGAAATATTCCAATGACTATGGTTCCGACAGACCCTTTTCCGATGAGAACATTGGAAATGTTTCTTGTTAGAATAAAAGATGGTGCGAGGCTTGTTCTGAATCGGTCATGACTTAAGCTCATATTTCCTTAGTGAAGTAGGAATGTATGCCTTGTAGGAAATATTATGAACAAAAAGAGGGACCCATAAGAACAAAAAATAAAAAGGGTTTTTATGGGTGCCACAACAAGTCTAAAGGGCCTCCTCGCCAGATGGGCCCACTCTCATCCTGTCAACCAATAAATTGTGGACACACATCATCCCACATAGCACACTAACTACCACACCTACTTTCCTTGTAAGCGTGATGTCACCTTCACCTTTCTCACTCTTGGTTGGGACTAACCGAAATATATGACCAAGGTTTGTTGGTCCTCATACCAATTGAAAACCACCAATAGTTATTAGGCCCTTATTCTTGTCAATGCTTTGTTACCCAATCAACTTCACTATCCGTTTACCTCCGACAAAGATACATTTGGTGTCAACATTTTAGTTCTCATTGGGGTTCCTCCCAAAAGATCAATGATTCTCGTCTGTCTGAGGATTTTCACCATCGTTGTCAGGACTCCTCATTCAAACTCTTGATCTATTTAAATACTTTTCCTCCCAACGATGATGCCTTTCTTGAAAAAGGGCAAGGATGTACTCACCATACCGATCCAACGACTATAGATCCTCCCAACTCAACAAAAAATATTCTACAGGAAAAACAACCCGATCTTGGACTTAAACAATTCAATGGATTTCCTTAAGGAATTACTAGACCATTAAGGGATCTCACCTTTCCATGAAACCACTAATGCATTCTCTCTTCACCACTTAGGTGTATATTTTCATCCCTCAATCCATCCATACTAGGACAATATTTTTCCATGAAAAAATTAAGGGCTCTTTAAATTACGTAGAGACATCCCTCGAGCCACTATTGTGTTCAAGTTTTTTTCCCTTCAAGGAGGATAATCRTAGTGCCTCCTTCCTCTTAGATCTCTCATTAGTCTCTTAGTTTATATGCCTAGTTATCTTTTCACATGAATTAAACCCTCTGCCACACCCATGCAGGCCACATCCGTGCCAAGCCATGACATCTTTTCTCAACAGGTCACACCCATTCCAATCCATGATATCACTAGGGGATTCACTCAAGTTCTACATGTCTTTCTCTTAAAACAAATTCCAGGTTCATCTTCTTTGAAAGCTCAGAATCCAAAGTTCTCTCTCTCTAGCTCTCTTTCCCTCTATCATTTTCAGGTCTTCTATAGATTTTTCAAAACTCAAAACTCTCCCAAAATTCTCTCTCTCTCTCTCTCTCTCTGTAGAACACACTCGTGCTTTCTTTGTTGCATGTAATTACCCCCCACAAGTTCTTGACCTATTTTTTTCCTTCTCCTACCTTCTCCTACATGTGTTTCCCCAAAGGAAGGTTCTCAACCTACCCTTTTTCCTTATGTTAGAAGGAACCTGTGGGGTCAAACTGGGGTTGTGAGATTGGTACTCTGTTGTACCTTTGGCTGGAATATTTTGTTGTCCCAACCAAATTTCTGTACTTGCATTCATGGAGGGTGGTTGGTTGTTAAATTATCATCCCCCTCCCATTAATGAATTTTCCTCAAGATCATGAAAGGTAAATAATTTATAATTTCCAAGTTAAATATTTGAGCAGGGAGATTTGGGTCAACTTAGTATAATGAACACCCTCAATAGGCCCCCTCATTATTTTCCCTAGTGGTATCATGGTCGATACTTTAAGGCTTCACCACATCGCTAGTTGTTAAAATTTTCCATTAAGCAATAATATATTTACAATATTTGCATGCCATTGCATGGAAGTAATTGATTATGATTAATTATCTATAATCCGAGGTTTAGAAAGGGGGTATTACAAAGATTTACAAGAGACTTTCTCATAATTGATCATCGGAAAATGACCCTCCATGCTCTTTAAATAAATATCATGGACCAATCGGGTGTTAATCCACCAATCAATGTAGTCATTAAGATTGAGGATAATATGATCCATCATATCATTCTATGTCAAGAGAATAATGTGACAATCAGATTACCTAAATACAAATGCATACTAAATAAACACACGTTTACTTCACGACACATTATACCAATTTGATCTTAATTAACTCCTAAGTGTATAAATATCCTAAAATCACCCCTTAAGAACAACTTGGGATAGGATTTACAGATTTAAAAAGGTGACACAATAGGATAAGGAAGGAGGAATTAGAGACTATTCCCCCTTAATGAAAATTTCTTGAACTCTTAAAATAAATTGAATTTTGGAAAACTTCTCTTCTGTAAGAGACTTTGTGAATATGTCAACAAATTAATATTCTGTATGGAAAAATGACACTTCAATAACTCGATCATGAATGAGTTTTCTAAGGAAGTGAATGTGAAGCTTGATGTTTTTCTTGCGCTTATGTTGAACTTGATCTTTGGCGAGCTTGATGGAACTCTGATTGTCATACCAGAGGGTGGTCGGATGTTGTTGGAATTCAATCTATGAAAGGATCTTCCGAAGCCACAAGGCTTCTTGACTTTAATTAATCGATGCTCGGTACTCTGCTTTTGCTGAAGAAATGACAATAGCTTGTTGTTTTTTACATGCCCAAGTGGCAGCTATTGAACCAAGGCTATAAACATAACCTACAGTAGAATTTTCATCATCAAGGTCTCTAGCCCAATATGAATCAATGAAACCAACCAATAAAACAACCCCCCTTGATATGTAATGTATCCCAAACTTAAATGTACTCCAGAGATACCAAAGTATCCTTTTAGCTTCCTTCCAATGGATTTCATAGAGTGTTTTCTTATATCAGGAAACAAGACCAATAGCAAAGGAAAAATCATAATGGGTATGAGTCAAGTGTAAGAGACTACCAACTAACTGATGGTACAAAGTGGCATCAACTTTGGGAGAAGTACTGGTGGAAGTAAGTTTGAATCCAGATTGGAAGGGAGAAGGGGCTATTTTTGAATCTTCCATGTGAAAGCGACAAAGAAGGTCACATGTATACTTATAATGGAAAGAACAATTCCTTCCTTGGTTTACAAAACTTGGAGGCCAAGGAAATAATGAAAATAGCCTAATTCGGTCATTTCAAATTTCTTCTTAAGGATGGTTTTCACATGGTTTAAAAGTTTTGGGTCAATACCAGTGGGTATAAGGTCATCAACATAAAGAAAAAGGATTATGATATGGAATCCTACTTTCTTGGTATAGACATTAGGGTCATAATGACATCTAGAAAATCCAGTATCGAGAAGAAGCTATCCATTTTGGCATACCAAGCTTGAGGAGCTTTCTTAAGACCATAAAGATATTTCTTAAGGTGACAAACAAGGTTGGAGTCATTATGGACATATCCATGAGGTTATTCCATGTATATTTCTTCTTGAAAATACCCATGCAAGAAGGTGGATTTGACATCCATATGATAGACCTCCCATTTATGTGATGCTGCAAGGGCCAGAAAAAGGTAGAAGAAATTCATTTTGGCTAGGAAAAGGTATCATTATATTCAATTACTTCTGTTGTGCCCCCAAAACTACCCACTAAAATTATCTTCCCTAGAGGATTTTAGTGGCTACTCGCTATCAAAATTTTAGAAAGGAATTTTATCACTACTAACTTGATTTTCTACTGATACATGAAACTACCATTCTATCTGTGCAGTCCCAATTCTGACCAAGGAACACGTATGGTAATTAGAGATCTTGTCAATTTTCTCTCTACATTTGTTATCCCTTTTTCTCAATGAATGAACTCCAAGTCTTGATGGGTCTTAAGGAAAATCTTAGCTCACATAACCATACTCGAGGGCTATTAGATTACTCTTCAACAGAACACTGCTCCTCAGAGTGAAATAAAATGTAGTTCCAAATCCCTCTTTGAGCTAACTGCTCCTCAGAGTGAAACAAAATGTAGTTCCAAATCCCTCTTTGATAGCTCATCTTTACAGGCTATCGAATCCTCATTGTATGAGAGTCTTCTTCATAAAAAATGTTTACACCTTGTGCACATTATTGACTCTGATGGAGCCTCTCTGATGGACTTATCTCGATGCATATAACTCCACTACATCATAAAGTTCTTACCCTATGCTGTCGCGTCAAGTTATTATTGGCTTAAAGAACTAGTCTACGTGGAAAAATTTAGACGTGTGGAGTGGGTCCATCACATAACCGCTAGAATTACGTGGTAGACGACAATTTTTTGGTTAATCTAGTCTTATCCAAGCATTTTAACCTCATCGTGAATAAATCATTTACATACAAGCACACTCTTTGAGGCATGAATATTCTCTTGGGATACCTTCCCATCAAAATGAAAACTAATCACATTTCATTCTACTCTTTGATGACCCTCTTCGATAACACTATCGGGAATCCTTCTATCAAAGTGAGATTTTAAGCATATTATTCCCTCTGATGGTTCACCCTGATGAGATTAATTTAAAGTGAGAAAAATGTAACTGTTCAAGCATTGTATTATATGAACACTTGGCATGATATAAAACATCTATTTCCTAACATGTTTCCCAATACGAAAATAAAATATTCCATCGAGATACCGCTCCATCAGAACAAGAATTAACCAAGAACCTTTCCCATCTCTGATGGAGACTCTTCGATAACATTGTTGGATAGCCTTCTATTAGAGCTGATTTTTCAACTTATTATTCATCCTGATAAGGACCTCCCAATGACCCATCTCGATAGTACTTTTAGGAGACGATGTTCAAGCCAGAGCCCTGACCACCTTGTCCTGACGCTGTGCATCCGATACACAAGTTTGGAGAATATGTGTCCTTCCCAGAGCATTAATGATGACACAGTTCTCCACCTAGACACAATATGTCATCCAATTAACATTAATTTCAGAAGATTGGGGGAAAATTATGAATGCACAAAACCTTTTTGACCCTAAATAACACATTATTCATTTTTTGTAAGCTTGTAAGAACTGTGTTGTGCATACTGTAACTTTGAGCTAATCCTCTACTTCTATGGGTTCCAAAATGATAGGTATGTATATGAATTGATTTTAATGATTTACATTGTTGTAGTAATTTGATGAACTTTTGTGGATCTTGTCTATTGCATAAATTAAAGAAACATGATGTCACTACCGTAGACTAGGAGAGGAGAAAATCATGTGGAGAGTGCACGAGCACCCATCATGAGTCCAAATGACATTCTGGATATGAACACCAATTTATTCAATGGGATGGATCATTTTCCCCGGTATGATGAAATTTAAAGGATTTTCAACACTAGAGACTTCCCACCTGAGGATAAAGAATTGAAGGCCTATCAAAATATCAGAAAAAGTTATATTCATATCATAACAACTCATCTGATGTTGTTTCCATATAATGATGCAACAAGATGGTGCCTCATTCACCTTGAAAAATATACAACTACAATAATGAGCGAATCAAAGATTCTGGTAGCACCTCTAAAGCCAGAGGACATAATACTTTGATATCACCTCCTAGGACATATAGTTTCCTTGAATGAGACATTTTTTAAGAATTTTGGGAAAGACAATGAATATTTCAAAGAATTAATGGAGGATTGGTGGTGTGACGAAGAGAGAAAATTCAAGAAAGGAGAACAGTTGATCCTTGCTCAGGAACTCAAAAAAACCTATAGAATGTTGAATACTATGATATGCCTATTGTATGGTGAGAATATGAGTACACACTTTCAGATGAAATGGTTATTGATGGCATACACAATGGTGAAGATAGGGAAAATATTTTACTAGGAAGATATACTAGCATTTAACATTTTCTAGAAAGTCAAAGAAGCCCCAGGTATGAAAAAACCTGGCTTCTTCATGTCTGCATAACTGATAGATGCAATATCCTCTGCTATCCACTTTCCTTCTTTTGGATCGAATTGGAACCCCAACCAACCATCTGTGCTTGTCTATTTCTCAGAACTATGGGATGCCAATTATATATATATATATATATATATATATATATATAATTGGGTTTTCACCAAAATCATTTATGGGTTTTCACCAAAATCAATAATAAAAGGAGTTGTAGAAACCTTGAAGGACATTGGGGATTAGTATATAGGGAAAACATATACACATATTAGAGTTTATGGGAGTTCTTAAGCCCCACATAGATTTCCCAAGTACATCCTCGACAAGCTATTATTTAGGGAGGTATCCTACCAAACAATAGAGATAGGGATATCCTCATTCCACTCAGCCAGTAACAAAATAATATGGCCCAAATTCACATTGAACATATAAATATATACATTATCCAATGGTCCTCATGCTAGAAAGGAGGTTGAATCCCTACAAGAGATATTCCTACGCACAAGGTATCCAAAGGGGCATGATATAAATGATGTGGTAACTGATCATATTAAATCTGTTGGACTGACCCATGCTACAATCCATGAAGAGAACTATGCAGAGGAAATATTCAAGGGAGCCTTATTCTTTGAATAGGTACTAAACATGTTGCAATATGAGCCAGATAAATAAAAGTTTCAGAGCGAAGAATAATAAGAAAGGAAGATTGTCAATGAACAATTCCTATTGCTTCTAGAAAAATATAAAGAGAAATGAGAAGCAAAGGAAGAAGAAGAAAAGAGAAAAGTAGAGGAAAGATACAAGAAATATTTGTAAGAAAAATAAGAATATTAGAGGAAGCAGGAAGAGATGAAAAAGGAAAATAAAAAGAACCAAGATGAGGCCAACAAAAAAAAAATATGAAGACAAAAATAAACCCAAACTAGATGAGAAGAAAATGAGGGAGGAAGCCTTAAAGAAAATTGTAGAAGAAAGAAGAAAAAATACAGAAAAAGAATCCAAGGCACAACAAGATGTAGAAAAAAAGAAGAAAAAGGTTTACAAGGAAGAAAAGGCACATCAGGTTGCTGAAGAAAATAAGAAGGAAAGAAAAGAAGAGGAGAGACAGAGGCTAGTTTCATAAGTTGAACATAAGAGGAAGAATGAAGAAGAATAAAAACAAAAGGTTGCCAAGGTCGAGGCAAGGAAGAAGGCAAAGGAAGAAGAGTAAAGAGAAAATAAAATAAATCTGGATGAGGAAAAAATGGTTCAGCGAGCCCCAATGTGGGCATAGTTGACGTACCCCCTTAGGAGTGTACCCCTCTAATGGATATACCAGGGAAA
>SNQJ01S0192296.1:0-17885 GCA_010110895.2 Picea sitchensis
GCCACTGTATATTCCATTGTAGGGTGTGGACCCTAGTTATGATTAGGAGGGGTGGAGGCATTTTCCACCGTGTATCCTCTGAAACCTGAAGTCATGGGAGGACGGTGTTAGTTCACGCTCCCCAAGACATGTGATGATGACTGTCAGATGAGTGCTAGGGAAGTTTGGTCGAGATAGTGACACTTCCACTTATGGGTTCTATTTGGAGTTAGGTCAATATAGTTGACGCTCCAAGATAGTCTAGCAGAGGATGGATAGGAATAGAAATGGAAGTAGGTTAGAGAGGAAGGATGATTAGTAATAGTTGAGAAGGTATGGAGATCTGTCTTGTGGTGGAATTTGATGTTTTCCCTTAAAAAAAAAAGAAATGTGTATATATGAATATTCATAATTACGTAACTAAATCACAGTTTTCTAAATAAAAATTGTTGAACTAAATAATAGTAATTAAAGGATTTCTCAAACAATTAATTGGTTTGTTGTCTTTTATAAAAGACTAGTCTTGCTGATGGAATTGGATGCATACATAAATTACTAAAGGATGATAGTTTTGATTATTAGTACATGCACGATACTTGTATGTACTAGCTACACATGCATTTCTTGTACATATACACTAGTATGTATTATTTTCTTGACTTACTTATTGATAATGTCGATTAATTGTTATGAATGTGAGAACCATGTTTCTTTTCCTTTGACCATAAGATACATTAACTTCGGGATGAAGTTTCCTAAAAGTGGAGTGTAATGTAACAACCACTAGTAGAATATATGTTTAGGATTATTAAGTTAAAATTTATTAGGTAATTGATTTTTCTAACATATTATTAATTAAACAAGATTGGTATAATGATACTAATTAAATATTTATTAATTAATTAATAGTTTATAGCAGTTAATTAATTACCCGATTGATGATGACAGCTAAATTATAAATTAAGAGGGTTAATAAATTATATTGTTTAAATTAGGGGTTTTCTGGAAGGAGGGATAAGGAGCATTAATAAACAAATAAGGAACATTAATAAATGGATAAGGGGCATTAACTAGGTGGATAAGATAATAAATGTGTATGTAAGGAAATAAATGAGGAGAAAAGAAGTGAAAGGGGATATGAAGCGGAAGGGTTTTACGGAAGAGTTATCATTCGACTTGGATTTTGGGGAGGTCTCTCTTGGATTTGGGAATTGGCTAGAGAGAGTTTGAGTTGGGGAGTCCGAACAGGATGCAGTCTGGGGGCAATTTGTTTGGGGTTTTGGGCACGGGGGCAGGATATCCATATGGTATCCCAGAGCTAGCAAGTTGTCCTAGTTTGCAGGGTGGAAACTTGGTTTTTAGTGATGTTGACCACATTCGACAATGAACAACTTGGCGGAAGCGTGGAGAATTAGCATGGGAATAAATTAATTGATACATTGAGAGTAATTCTTATCTTTGTGGATAAAGAATTTTATTTTTTATCGAATATAATATGCTCAAATGTTGGTGATTAAATTATTTTAGTATAAGAAAGAAATATATGCTAAATTAGAATTAAATTTTGTATTTTTTTTCACATTTTCTGAAATCAAACATTCATAAAGTTTTACTTATGCAAGTTCTTGGAAAATACAATGCACCATTTTTTTTTACATTTTAGGGGTATCAGGTCATTGAATTACCAGTCTCCCTTGATCCATATGTTAATCCATCAAAGATACTCACATTTGGGCTATTTTAAGTCTAGGATGGTGAATGAACAACCAACATGTTGCTCTCCCAACAATTGAGTGGCTGGATATTGTAAGAGATCATGTCACCACTGAAGGTTTTTGCGGATCTATTCTAAGACTCTTTTATTTCTATATATTAGACTTTATTGTATCAAAATGAGTATTCATTATAATTATTCCTTTAGTCAAAGGATCACTACATTTGCAAAACAACACCAAAGTGGGAGAGTGGTTCTTTTTTTAGCAGTTTACTATGATAAGAGTCTATGGTTTGGAAGAAGCCATATCAAAAGTGAGTGTAGATTTGGTTTTTCCTTGAATTCATCTGATCAATATTTAATTTATTATGCTTGGCTTTTTAGTCAGTTGTTGACTAAAAAGTCAAGCATATATTACATTAAATGTTGATCAAATGAATTTCAAGTAAAACGAGATCTACACAAGTAGGTCACTCACGTCTTACACAAAAATGATCACTCACGTATTACACAAAGATGTGAACAAGACTCATGACAATATGAGGAAATTGAAATAGGAATTAATGAAAGTGGAGAAATAACTGAGGCAAAATAAAGTGGTTATTACAGCAAAGTTCAGGAATCAACAATCATGAAATAATATTTATAACTATGATACTCTAATATTACATATGTAAAATGGATTTATAAGTTGAATTCCTAAAGATTTAAAATTTTACTATAAAATACAAAGTGTTTGAAATAAAAAGTTGGACAACTTGAAATTTTGCTAGATTTTTATGAAATACAAAATGTTTGAAATTACTGTGACTTGGCCATATAAATGGCCCCCACAGCCAAGTCACAACCAATTTTAATAAGAGATTATCCATACCTGAAAATAAGGGCATTTGGATCTAAGTCTTTAACACATGAGTGAAAGACAGGGGATTCATCTATCATTGGAAATTTGCTTTCGAGATCAGAATAATCACTTAAATGCTTATATTCTTAATATTTTATTGTTAAATGTCTATATCAAATTAACTAAATCCATAATGTTTATAAATGTAACGATCCGCCTCGTTACATAGCGGGTCCAGTGATAGGTGCAAAATTTTTTTTTTTTTTTTTTTTTTGTATTTGAGAAGGTGGGAATTAGCGTGTGTGGGCGTAACAACATGCTTAACTCTATGATGCCACTTGACTAACAACAAGACCTGACAGGAGTTAAATTAAGAGTATTTGAATGCCTCTTGAGACCATTACAACACCACCATGGCCGAGAGCTTCTTGCTGAACCTTTCGGTAATGCGTGACCACTATATATCCCAGTGACCTCCATGCGTCCTGCAAGATTCAGGACCTCAAGACACTACATAATCAGCGCTCAAGCGGTTTCCCATAGAGTATTTTAACCATTTAAGGTCTAAAATTTGTAGCAGTTACGATGAACATGGAAGATATCTACATCATGAGCCCATGAACCAACTGACCAGCTAAAATAAATCGTCTGACATAAATAGAAGAAAAATGACTGCGCCCTTGGAGAAAGTAGCGTCGAGACTCGACCCACGATAAGCCAAGTTCAGCGAGAACATCCACCCTAGTATACTAACTTGGGGTGATTTATGGTACGTAACTCTAGGTTATGGCACCACACATGTGATTGATCAATAATTAAAATTTACAATAACACTGTCTCGAACATTTTCCATCTATCAGTCATGTCACCTCCTGAGCCATGATCCTACATTTGCAACCTCATATATGCTATGATTACAAAATGATAATGACCTTCCAAGACAAAAACCTTTGCTAAGTTCCAATAGTAATGGGCTAGAAATGACATTATATTGATAGGTAATTTCAATTGATAATGACACTTAAAATGAAAATTAGAAAGGAATCTAGAATAATAAAAGTTTGACATGGTTAAAAAGGGGCTGCATGGGGTATGACAACTTTCAAAATTAAAATAACCATAATTTAAATATAGAAATTCATTAAAGGGGTCACATCAACTACTTCATAATTATGGCCAACCTCACAATGGAACATAACAAACTAACACAATGTCAATATACAATAATAACCCAATTAAAATGACTATGATAAATACCTAACATCATATCGTATATGTGACAACCTCATATAATAAAGTACCCATAAAATCTATCTCATAACAATACGGTGACAATTAGAGTTTACAACACCACTCTATTGCCCGTAGCTATTATAAGAATAGCCGCACATAAAATGACATATTTGATAAGGACTTTATTTAAAGGTGACATAAATAATAATGTTTAAGAATGACAGTGAGGATAACAAATTCAATCTGTGAGCAAGGAGAAGGGCGTCTGGTTACAATTTAGGGATATGGAATCTATGTCCACCATGAAACTAAATAAACGCAAAGCCTTTTGGAATCGAATTTGCAAGAATTGAAGCACTAAAATGAAACATATAGCTGTTATATGCAGTCCTAAAAACTAAAACGGAATATTTTTAAAGGAATGGAAATGTCGCCAGTGCGGCATTAAATAGAACACTCCGAGGCTAGCAGGGATACCCTTTTTTTTAAAAATAGAATTCGCCAGAAATTGCCAAACTTGAGATGTAATAAATTTTTCTTGGTTTACACTTAGAATAACAAAATAAAATATACGTAGCCTCATGGTAAGTGTCACCACGACATCAATGTTAACTGACGATAGCCACATTTAAAATACAGTAATTAAATCCCGTCACAAGTTAAAAGGCGTCACTCACTTTCCTTAAAAGTAATTGCAAAAAAAATATTACCCTTCCCGAATACTCCTCAAGGCGTGGGTGACAGAATAGAAACAGAAATGTGAAATGGAAATAGCAATAAACTCAGTGACAGAAACAGAATTAGAATTTATTCCTGAAGGAGTGGATGACAGAACAGAAGTAAAATGGGAATAGAATCAAAAATAGGAAGAGTGACAGTCGGGGGCTGCTGAAGTGTGGGCGACAGAAACAGAAAGGTTCCTTTAACTCAGCGCTTAACCTTCATTAAGAGCTGGAAGAGAAAAGCTAGGACTTTGGTTAAATCTTGAAGCAACCTTTTCGTTTACAATGTCTGACACAATCCGTCATGAGATCCGTGGCGAAGATGGTAGCAGTGGTGAAGAGGGCCGGCAAACCTTCGCCTTATGGATCAAGAGCGACCAGCGGCTTTCTAAAGAAGCTGACAGGCATTCTTCAAATATACCACGATTATCACAATGTCAACAGCATTAAAACCCGCAGGCTAACCGCAGCGGATCACATGCTGAATTAAAAGCGGCTGAAGGTGCAGATGCAGAAGCTAGCGAGATCATACTCGAGATTAAAAGCGGCAGAAGAGTGCAGTGCAGGAAGTAGCGAGATCATACTCCAGTTAAAAGCGTTGAAGGTGCCGAGATGCAGGAATGCTTGAGATCTCGGTCGGCTAATCGAGGGTGAAGAAAGGAGGGCAAGCAAAAATCAAGAAGTAGGCTGATGCGACTCGCATATCATTAAAGGCCCGCCCTTCTGTCATATTGGGTTAAAAGCAGCCCGTCGGTGAGGATGATATGGTATCAGTAAAACTTGGGTTGAATTGGGATACATGAAACCAACCCTCGATTT
Source organism: Picea sitchensis (assembly GCA_010110895.2). Lineage (NCBI taxonomy): Eukaryota > Viridiplantae > Streptophyta > Pinopsida > Pinales > Pinaceae > Picea > Picea sitchensis. The sequence continues at coordinate 5,312 of SNQJ01S0192296.1, forward strand.
TGTTTTGTGATTTTTTTCTTTCCACTTTTGTTTCACCGAGAGCAAATAAATAAGTAAAAGTAGTTGTCTATTAAAATGAATCTTGAAATGTGCAGATGTGATAGAAATTTAACTGTATGAATAATTAGAATTCAAGCGGAAACGATATTACTGAATTTCCAATGGAACCTGGAAACCCTCCGTATAGGACATATCGAGAATCCTTCAAACAAGGAAGGATATACAAGTTTTTCAAGATTTGAAAATGTTAATCGGGCTCTAAGTTTGGCGATGAGACCAATAGAATGGTTCGACTTACAAACTGTAAAAGGGTCTCAACACAAGAAGGTCGCATTCCATTTTATGAACATTTTGTAGTTGAAGTAACTGGATAAAATGAAAAATTTTGACCGCTATCAATCGATAAGAGAAGACTCCTAACCTCCCTTCAAATCTGACCCAACCTCTACAATTTGGTCAGGATGGAAGGCTCCGCGGCCGTTTTAATAGTAACAGCGAGCGATCCAAACGGAATAAACCTATCAGTAATTTACATACTTATATAAATATGGAGGCCAATTAAATTCGGATTTAATAAACACATCATATGAGGTATAACATAATTCAACAAAATGGGAGACGTTACAGTTCAAAATTTAAAAATATATAAAATGGATTACCCGGATTCTCGTGCTGCACTGGTATGCGAAATCCGGCGTCTCGTCCGAAGTCCGCTCCTTTTTCCTCCACAGGTCATGCCAGGCATGGAAGTACTCCACGCGGTACCTCCCGATAATAGCGAAGGTACTCCTTTATAGCCCCAGAACGCCGAATTTTTAAGGCCAATCACCAAGCGTCTCGACTGCCTCACTTGGTGAGCTACCTCTAATCTGGTGAGACCACACAACTCCACAAGATAATAAAGTCCAGCCCACAATTGGCATTAGCGTGCATCTGCAAGTCCCTCACATTCTTCATTGCTTCCCTTTCTTTTATAACCACCAAAGAGACTCACCTACTTTCTTAATTAGCGATTAGTGGTTTTTATTGACCAATTTTCCTTGAGCTTGATCGGTCTGATCCAAGTGTCGCTCATCCTAGGATTCTCCATTAATTAATTTACGTTTATTAATTAAAAATCTAAACCCCTCCACCCCAAAATTGCTCCTTAAATTTCTTCTAGGGTTCCTAGATCCCCTCCAGCTTTTATTCACTTCCCTAAAATGGCATTTTACGGGAATTAGTAAGTACCCAAATGAAGATTTTTTTTTTTAGCTTTTTCCCCAATGTCACTTACTTTCCAAAACCTAAGTTTCCTTTCATTTATGTTTCTACATTTTCATTTATTTTATTTATTCATCTTTTTCTTCTTTTATTTTCTCTTCCCACTTTATTTGAAAAATTCATTTCAAAACTTTTTCTTTTATTCTCCCTTTCCATTTTAGGTATTTATTATTATAATAAATTTTTGTTAAACCCTCGAAGATAAATTCTCTTAAAATTCTTTTTTTTTTTTTTATAGAGCCGATATTTTTACTTTACCCATGAATCACTTACTTATTTAATTAAATCCTTGTTTTTAATACTTCCTCCTTAGAATTTTTAAGTCCTCTTTATAAATTAAAGAATACCATAGGTTGACAGTTTACCCCTGTGCTTTACCTTTTTACTTTTGGAAGCGTCTTTAACCTTGGCTCCTAGAGTGATTAATTTAGTTTAAGCACTAGGTTTAATTTTTGAGGATCTTCCTTAGGGTTGATAGATTTATCTTAGAGACTTTTAAAACTAGGTTTGATTTGACCAGGAGACAATTTAATTAAGTGAGGCGGTTTGTAATAATTTATAAGGTGCTAAGGTCTCAGGGTCAACTGGTACATCTCAACATCATTCCTCAAGCGATGTGCCCTTGAGGGCCCTCGTGCTCCAAAGTGCCATAAGCCTCGATCACCTCGATGCGGCGTGCCTTGGGGCGCACCGCGTTATCCCGAGGGTGCCACTGGCTAACCTTAATTCTTCTTGGCAGCCCGTGCCCTTCCGGGAACTGCGTGCTCAAGGAATTATACTCGTGACATAATTCTTTGTGAAGGCGGCGTGCCCGCCGGGGCGCACCACGTGTTATCCCAAAGGTGCCACTCGGCTGAGATTAATGGATTAGTAGACTCTAAAACCCACGATCAGCCTCCGCTGAGGAGTGAATCTTGTGGGAGACTAAGGGCTCTAGGAATAAGGCCCCGCCTTATTGCGGCGTATACCAGAATCATCGTGAAAGCCTTCGCCGGTCCGCCCTCGCGGCATCGTGGATCCCCCTCGAACTAGGTAATCGTTAACCCCTACGATTCGAGCCAGCCGAGGAAGTGCTAGTAGTATGGCGGTGCTGTCCACCTCTCTCCTCAAACTCTCACCCGGATCTAAGTGTGTGGCTCCCCTTTACTCCATGTGAGCTTACCGGTGGCAAGCTATAGATAGAGCTGCATCATCAACCATTCTGTCAGATCATGTCAGCAACATATCATATAATCGATAGTACATCATTAAAATGAAACAATGTCATCATAAAATGAAACAAATCAAATACCCCACTCCGTCAATCAGTCCCGAGGAGTTCCGCAGAGATACCTCTGCATCCTCGAGGAGTGCGACACCCTTTTGCACACTCAAAGAAAATTATTTTGTCTACACGGAAGTAGTAAAACATCTGTCATATAACTCAAAGCGCATCATAATGAGCGAAAAGTTTTATCTCATCATATAAATCCAGTCCTTGCGAGGCAAGTGTCTCGAAATAAGTTAGGTAAGTCGCCGGAAGCGGGATGTTACATACACCCCTCTTGGTCTAAACTGCGTCACGAAGTTTCTCGGTATAAATGTCGAAATAAATGTACCACAAAATCGTAAATGCCTCAGTATCTTAGATCTAACTATCAAACAAAATGGAAACTACATGCGCATATCATAAGCGTCCTCCCGTCCTTAGAGTCGCGGACTATATAGCTCCCAGCGGACCTTGACACAGTCTCTGAATTCAGCCGTCATGGCTATGTCGAGCGCGGTAATCTAGAGCTCACGGACGGCTCGGCCTTGGCTCCCTGCATCTGGAGCACATGCGTCTCGAACGCGTAAATTTGGTACTCTGCTGGCGGTCATTCCTGCGCTGGCGTGAATCAGATGGGCCTTGCCCATATCTCCCCACAATGGTAGTCCGGTGATCCGGACTCTCTGGTCCTCTCCAAAGGACAATCGCGTTGGTAGTGTGGCTCCCACCACGTCCAACACCCATTGATAATCCGGGTACTGAGAAGTAGAAGATGGCCGTAGGCAAAACCACTGGTCCGTTTTCTTTGAGCAGTGCAGGCTATTCTTTGCGGAAATGACGGCTCGCTTCTTCTTCGCTTTCTTTGTGGTCTCGATGAAGCGTCCCGTGGCTATTTTACTGGCGTGTTTCCCGGATGAACCTATCCTGCCAGTCTTCTTTGAGAGGTCACGGAAATTACGGCCCCCCGAGTAAAGCTCCACTCCCTCTAAAGGGCCTTTGGGCGGCGTAAAATTAAAGAGTTTGAGGGCATGATCCTAACCTTGACGCATAGCGCGTTAAAGAGCCAAATCACGAACACGGTGACCTTGGGCTTCTCGGTGTTGGATCACCGAACATCTGGGTTTAACTCCATAAAGCGTGCCTCGTGCACAAGACTGTACATCACGATTACCTCCATATCGCGTTGAACTCATTGGTGGCATTTCGATGATGAATTCCACCGAGAAAGATCTCACCGGAACCGTTCTCTCGGCGGTTCCTGACCGCGTCTTCAAGCCATGTTTAGGCTGCGGCGAGGCGTCCTCCACCATAAATCCCCTTTAATTTGGAAAGACAGCCATGCGGACCTTCATGTTAAGGTATAGTCATGATGCGAAGCACATTGCCATATTCTCAACCATGCCTCGGCGGCTGCCGCCATCGGGGCGCAAAAAGAACTGGAAATTTCACCTTCAGTTAAGCGGTGGATTCTTGCCGATGTGGCCGGTCTTGTGGCGGAACCTGTTGATCTTGGCTGGCCTCCTCTCTCGTCTAATCTGGCGTCCGGTACGCCTCGGACATCTTGTTGGAAGGATCATCATCCCCACAACGCCGACCTTTGCGTCACGCTCTGTCAAAAGGACACGCTTTCGCCTCCACAGGAGTTAGACCCCTCGGTGTGGATCTTCTTCGGAAGCGTCAGCATCCTCCCCTAACACCCAGCCGATACGCCTCCGGCGTCCTCTATATGATGACTACCTTTGCGAAAAAACCACTCAATCGATACGGAATAATTAGTACCCATCCATCAAGGAACATTAGTGAATCCCAAATCGTAGATTGAGGCAGGCTCGATACCATATGCGATCAGCCTCGTTAAGCCAGCGATTCAGTGATGATTGCAAATTTTTTTGTATTCATGATAGGTGGGTGCGCATAATGTGGGCAATAACAACATGCTTAACTCTACGATGTCGCTTGACTAACAACAAGACTCAACACGGGGTTTAGCACAAGAACGTTGAACGCCTCTACGAGAACCATTACAACACCACCATAGGCCGGGCGCACAAAAACGCGGACACTTCGGTAGTAAAAATGACCCGCACTATATCACGGTGACCTCGCGAGTCCTACTACCTGCCAAGGTTAGGACCTCAAAGATTCCATAATCAGCATCAAAGCTTGCGGTTTCCCATCGTCTTTAACCATTTAAGGTCACCGGGGAAGTGCGGCGGTTACGATGAACATGGAGGAAGTATCTACATCCAGAGCGACCAAAAGCGGACCAGCGATAGCTAAAATAAATCAAGTCACGGTATAAATAGGAAAAAAATGAAACGCCCTTGGAAAGTAGCAGCGTCAAAGGACTACGACCCGCGATGGTAATTCAACAAGAACAACCCACCTAGAATACTAACTTGAGGGGTAATTTAAGATACGTAACTCGAGTTATGGCACCACACAATATGATTGATCGATAATTAAAATTTACAATATGCTTTGTCTCGAACATTTTCCATCTATCGGTCATGTCACCTTCTGAGCCATGATCCTACATTTGCAACCTCATATATGCTATGATTACAAAATGATAATGACCTTCCAAGACAAACCTTCGCTAAGTTCCAATAGTAATGGGCTAGAATTGACATTATATTGATAGGTAATTTCAATTGATAATGACACTTAAAATGAAAATTAAAAAGGAATCTAGAATAATAAAATTTAAATAAAAAAAAAAAAAAAAAAAAAAAAAAAAAAAAAAATAACCATAATTTAAGATAGCATTTCATTTAAGAGGTCACATCAACTACTTCATAATTATGGCCAACCTCACAATGGAACATAACAAACTAACACAATGTCAATATACAATAATAACCCAATTAAAATGACTATGATAAATACCTAACATCATATCATGTATATGATAACCCCATATCAATAAATTACATCATCTCATAATAATCGTAATGATTAGAAGTTTACAACACCACCTCTATTGCCCATGTGTATAAGAATAGCCACACATAACATGTCATAGTTAATAGGGACTTTAATTAAAAGTGACATAAATAATAATGTTTAAGAATGACAGTGAGGATAACAAATTCAATCTGTGAGCAAGGAGAAGGGCGTCTGGTTACAATTTAGGGATATGGAATCTATGTCCACCATGAAACTAAATAAACGCAAAGCCTTTTGGAATCGAATTTGCAAGAATTGAAGCACTAAAATGAAACATATAGCTGTTATATGCAGTCCTAAAAACTAAAACGGAATATTTTTAAAAAAAAATGCATGATTGCGGCATTAAATGAACACTCCAAAGGCTAGCGGAATACCCTTTTTTTTAAAATAGAAATGCATGAGAATTGCCAAACTTGAGGATGCCAATAAATTTTCTTGGTTTACGCCGAATAACAAAATAAAATATGCGTGGCCTCATGGTAGTGTCTGCGACATCGATGTTAGCGGCTGATATACATTTAAAATCTGATGAATTAAATCCGGAAGTCACAAGTTAAAGTCCTCACTTTCCTTAAAATGGTGCAAAATACTATCCTTCAGAATAATTCTTAAAAGTGGAGTGTGAGAAGAAACGGATATGAAATGGAATTAGCAATAAATCGGTGTGAGGCGGAGTTAGATTTTATTCGAGTGGATGAAACCGAGTAAGCGGAATAGAATCAAAATAGGAAGAATTGGCCGATTCGAGGCTGGCCGGAAGGTGTGGAGTGGCGAAGCGAAGGGTTCTTTAATTTCGGTAGCCAACCCTCGACTTCATTAAGAGACGGAAGAGGCGGGACTTTGGATTTAAATCAGCGGTAACCTTTGAATTTACAATCACGGCACAATCCGTCATGAGGTCAGCGGCGGAAAGTGCAGTAGCGGTGGTGGGGGTGACCAGCGACTGCTTGTATACGGATCCGAAGGAAACCCTTTGGCTTTCTAAAGGCGGCCAGGCATTCTTCAATATACGCAGTTATCACAATGTCAGCTTAGCGATTGGAAAACCCACGCGGGCTAACCGCGAGATCGCATACTTTCAGTTAAAAGCTGAAGGTGCAGTGCAGAATCAAAGCGCGGATCATACCAGTTAAAGCGTTGAAGGTGCGGTGCGAGAATGCTTGGATCTCATGCTCAGTTAAAAGCGTTAAAGAAGGTGCAGTGCAGGAGTAACGGATGGATCTCGGTCGGCTAAATCGAGGTGAAGAGGGGAGGGCAACAAATCAAGTAGGCGTTGGAGTGCATTTCGCGTATCATTAAAGGGCCCGCCCTTCTGTTTATGTATGTATTGGTTAAAGCAGCCGTCGGTGAGATGATTATGGTATCAATGGGCAGGTTGAATTGAGATACATATGAAACCAACCTCTGATTTTTTTTTTTGTGATTTTTTTCTTTCCCTTTTTGTTTTGCAGAACCCAATTCGTAAGTAAAAGTAGTTGTCTATTAAAATGAATCTTGAAATGTGCAGATGTGATAGAAATTTAACTGTATGAATAATTAGAATTCAAGCGGAAACGATAATACTAATCTCGATAGAGACACGAAAACCCTCGCCACGAGGACATATAGAGAATCCTTCAAACAGGAAATATAAAGTTTTCATGTTTGAAAATATTGTCCGGGCTCTAAGTTTAGCGTGAGACAATTAAAATTGGTTCAGCATACAAATGTAGAAAAGGTCTCAACACAAGAAGACCTCATTCCATTTTATGAACATTTTGTAGTTGATGTAACTGGATAAAATGCAAAAATTTGACCGCTATTAATCGATAAGAGAGGACTCCTAACTTCCCTTCAATCTGACCCAACTTCTACAATTTGATCAGGATGAGATCTGGAAGGCTCACGACAGTTTTTTTTTTTATGTAACAACGAACAATCCAAACAGAATAAACCTATCAGTAATTTACATACTTATATAAATATGGAGGCGATTAAATTCAAGATTTCATAAACACATCCTTATGAAATTATAACATAGAATCAACGAGAATGGGAGGCCGTTACAGTTCAAATGTAGTAAATGGCGTGCCAGTTCTCGTGCACCTTTAGTATCGTCGCGTCTCGATCAAAGTCAATGGCTCACTTTCCTCCGTGTCGCAGAAGCCATGAGAATGCTCACCGTTACCCTCGATAGCCAGCAGAGGTGCACTACACTTCCCCATAAGCCCCAGAACCCATAAAGGGCCACACAAGAACGGAAAATTCAGCTAAGCATCTGACTCTGTATCAGCGGGTGAGCTTCCACCACTCCCAAACAGAATTTGAGACACACGCCCAGCTCCACCATGAATGTCCAGTCAACCCACAGTTAAGTAGCGTTAAGCTCAGATCCCTCCCCATCTTCGTGCTTTCCCTTTCTTTTATAGACAAAATGAGTCTCACCTACTTTCTTAATTAGCTGATTAATTAATTTTTAATGACTTGAATTTCCCTTGAGCGATCCTCAAATTAGGTCAAGTGTCTACAAGCTCATCCTAGGATTCTCCGTGAGTAATTTACGTTTTGTAATTAAAACTCTAAAATTCCACCTCCACTACAAAGAATTTCTCATACCGTCTCTCCTAGGGTTCCTAGATCCCCTCGAGCTTTTATTTACTTTCCTAAAATGATGTTTCAGAAATTTAGTAATTACTTAAATGAAGATTCTTTTTTAGCTTTTCCCCGATGTCCATACCAAGAAACCTAAAGTTTCCTTTCATTTATGTTTCCACATTTCATTTTAATTTTATTTCTTCATCTTTCTTCTTTATTTTCTCTTCACTTTTATTTAATTCATTTTTAAAACTTTTTTCTTTATTTCCCCTTTCCATTTTGGTATTTATTATTATAATAAAATTTTTATTAAACCCTCCAAGATAAATTCTCTTAAAATTCTTTTTTTTTTTTTTTTATAAGAATGATATTTTTTACTTTATGAATCACTTACTTGTTAATTAAATCCTTGTTTTAATACTTCCTCCTTAGAATTTTAAGTCCTCTTTATAAATTAAATACCATGGAGTTCGGCTTAGGGTTGCCCCCCTTATTACTTTTACCCTTTTACTTTTAGGCGTCTTTAAGCAACTCCTAGGTGGGTGTTTAGTTTAAGCCCTAGGTTTAATTTGGAGGATCTTCCTTAGGGTCGATCGATTTATCTTAGAGACTTTTAAATCTAGGTTTGATTTGACCGGGGAGACAATTTAATTAAGGGAATTTACCAATAATTTGCTCCAGTGCTGCTAAGGTCTCACTGTCAACTAGGCTGCCTCAACATCATTCTCAAGCGATGGTATTGCCCACGCCGGGGCCTCGTGCTCAAAGTGCCACTTTCGCCTCGATCGCCCTCGATCGTAGCGGCGTGCCCTTGGGGCCCTTTTCCGCGTGCTCCAAAGGGTGCCACTAAGCTGACTTGTAATTCTTTGACGTGCCCTTGGGGCCTTTCCGTGCTCGAGGGTGCCCACTTCGTGACTTTATAATTCTTTAGCGGCGTGCCCGCCCGGGGCGCACCATTATCCCAGGGTGTACTCATTTGGGATTGAATTGGTAGACTCTGAAGCCACGAGTCCAACACTTTCTTGGGGTAGATCTTGTGGGAGACTAAGGGCTCTGAGAAATAAGGCCCTTGTGCAGCCCATAGAATCATCGTGGCATTTGTCCTTGGTCTGCCCTCCGGCATCGTGGATCCCCTCGAACTAGGTAATAGTTAACTTTCTAGTTAGAAGCCCGCGGCCGAGATGCTACAGTAAGAGGTATGGCCGGGGCTCTTCATCCACACCTCTCCTCAAACTCTCTGGATCTTGTTAATGGCCCTTTACTCCATATGCTTGAAGGCAAATTGCGACGAAGCTGTAGTAGGCCTGCATCATCCCAACCATCGCCATCCTGTATCAATATTATCGAACTATCATTCCTCAATCAGGTCAGGTCATTCATCTCCATCAATCTTCAGAGCAGTGTCCTCCAAAAATTAGTTAGGTAAGTGGCGAAGGCGGGATGTTAACAATAATTATTTATTAATGTCTATATCAAATTCCCATTTTAAAAATGTTCGATGGCTGTTTATAAATTTGGCTTGTTTGTGCGCATTATAATTTGAACATATAAAAATCAATTATTATATCAAAGTTGTCTTCATATTTTATTTTTAAATTTATTAAAAAGAAATTAAAGTATATGTTTAAAATTTCCATTATATATATATATATATATATATACATATATATATATATATATATATATATATATACTCTTATATATATATATATATATATTATTTACATGTTATTTGTTAATATAAGAACAAATTTATATTTTAAGAATAAGAACATATTTATATTTAAGAAAAGAATGCAAGTGAAAATTTATTTGCATTATATTCTGAGAAATATAATTTATTAAAAATATTAAGATGATGTTCCTCCGATAATATTTGAATATGGCCTAAGGCTAAATATATTTCTATTCATAGGATTATTTGAACTAGAGCCATGATAGAATTATGTGGTCGAACAATGAATGAGGAACCTTTATATTTTAAGAAATAGAAGAACATATTTATATTTAAAGAAAAAGAAATACAAGTGAAAATTTATTTGCATTATATTTACAAGAAATATAATTTATTAAAAATATTAAGATGATGTTCCTCCGATAATATTTGAATATAACCTAAAGAGCTAAATATATTTCTATTCATAAAGTTATTTGAACTAAACCACTTGATAAATTATGTGGTCGAACAATAGACCAGAACTATTATCAATCAATAAAATCTTGTCCTTAAATCTAAAATGGACCAGAACAAATGTGCACATACTAAATCTAAAATCTAAATACTAATTAACAAATTTAAATAAACATAAATATAAATGTACAAATATTAATAAATTTAAAATAAACATAAAGATTTCTTCTACCTGTACCAAACTATATAACACATTTATGCACATAATTTTATAAAAAATTTATAATCAGAATGCAGTCTTTTGAACTATTACACATCATAGTAAATTCATTTTAATCTTGGATTCAATAAATATTCACATAATGTTTTAGATGTCGAAAGATAGAGGGTTAAGAATGAACTATGCAATTTTATTTTTATTTTATTATGAGTTTTATAAATATCCTCACATCTCTTTTAGTTACTCGCAGAGAAGGCATAAGGGAAATAAAACTCTTATTTTTCCAGGCAAGATAAGTTTTTGTTTTTAAAATATGAATGTTTAAACAAATTCTAAAGGTAAATTTTGACTAATTAAAGCTAGGATTCGGTACCAATCCAAATTCAGACAAAAATTAAATTAGATTCTAGCATGGGAACCAAAGAACTGTTGGAAGCTTTCAAAGCATATAAACCCATCAAGGCAATAGAAGCCTACGGTCCAAAGGGGCACCGTGGCATAAGCCTGTTGATTTTTTAGGATTCTGCATTTGGCTACTTGGAGGCAGACCGTTTACAAAAATATTTCTTAAACGAAGGAAGAGGTCGAGCTGACTGGGATTGAGGTGGATCACTAACTCACCCGACTAGTGAAAGATGTATATTATATGGAAAAGAATGAGAACATCGAAAACTTCAACAAACACCTGGGTTCTTAATATTTTCATTGTTAAACAATTCTGCAATTAGTGTTCATCTAAAACAATTTAGTACTTGGATTTAAGTAGTTTTGGTTGAAAAGGACGTCTTACTAACATCAGAATTTGATGTTGGTTGATCAGGTAGTGGAAGGGCTAAGTATGACTATGACTTGGACTGTGACTTGGCAAGGGAAGAAAAAAATTGGAGGAAAAAGAGTTCATCTACTTTGTTGGGTCAAGGAGATGGGAATCTAAATTTTATATAATTTTTACAATATGTGGAAGAGTAATAATAGTGTATGGGACATATAAGCACAAGATCATTCAATATTTTCTAGTTTCAATTATCCTTGTACATGGACAGGTTCGAATAAGGCCCTGACATGTAGAGTGACAGAGCCGAATTCAGGCTTGTCCTTGTACATGGACATGGTTGAATACGACCAGTGCATGTACACGGACAAGCCCAAATTCATCCTAATCAATAGTAAATAATGCTGGAAACAATGAATCTATCATATCAGTAGTGCAATGAATACGGGATTACACTGGTATAGAGTTAACCAAGCTTGAATATTCTATGATAGGATAACATGAATGGATGGAATAGCCCATATCTTGTGATTATGGTTTTCTTCTAGATATGTTATAGTTCTTGATTATAGATCGAACTAAGATATGTTATGTTGAAACAAAAGCAATGATTCTCAATACAACACTAATTCGTTATCTACGAAGTTGCTTATACGATTGTATTCATGATATTCAAACATTATTGGATTATGATTATGTTCATAGATCATGTAAGTCATGTAAGCTTAATATGGAGATACAATAAGCTCAAATAAGGATAACAACATATCAAACACACATCAGTTTAGCTATGTATTACTCTTACTTATTACTATGGATTCAATACTATCTATATTATGCTTATACTTATCCTTGTTACACATCATAGAACATGAAGAAATATTCTTGTATGAGTCATAACCCTATATTATGTTGAGATCATAGACGCATAGAGTAGAGTATCAAAAGTTGAATGTAAAGGATTTTGTTGTATTTGTATTAGTATTGAGTTAGAACCAATCCCATAAATATGAAAAGGTATAAGAAGTGCATACATGTAACATATGAGCACAACTAGTATAGGTCTTATTCATATCCTATACTAGGACTAGGACCCTAATCAATAAGAGTTCAACATCAGTGTCATTATGTATCGAATATGATGGAATTACTTCGAAGCAAAGAATGTAGTGTAATTACGTTTGTTCACAGGGCTTATTGTGGTCTCATATCATATTAGCTCATTAATTCATCATGTTAAACCCTATACAGTTAGTTGGTATGATTACAACAGGTTTGATTCATGGTTTTGTACACTTACTTTATCCCTATTTTTTCCATGATTGTAATTTTTAGCTAAAAATTTAAATTTCCTAAAAATTTAAAATTTAAACATAATTTAAATTCTAAATTATGTAATGATAATAGTGTAAC
>SNQJ01S0192297.1:0-15225 GCA_010110895.2 Picea sitchensis
AGAAGAGAGCTATTGATTTTGAATGGGCGATTACCAATTCATTTAAAGTGGGTGAATATATTATTGTTGTTTCCAGGGCTTTCTCTTGAAATTTAAATATGAAAATCTCAGAGTAGCCCAACGTGTCAGTGACCTTTCTTATTTTAATTTCTAAGAGCTTCAAAATGGTGTATTTGTTCAGGTGTTGTTCCTTGGTCAACAGTCTCCATGATTATTTGTCCTTTTTTTCTAAAGGAGATTAACGTTTTAAAATTTTGAGAAATCTGACAATTTGGAGCTTTAATATTTGACCATGTAGATTAAAATTATATTATAAATTAATATTTAAAATATTAAATAATTAAACGTTTTATTTTTTTATTTATTATTGAAAAATGTTGAAATTGACTAACTTAATTAATTAAAAAAATAATATTCTTTTAATTAATAATAATAAGAATAAAATAATAAATAAAGTAAACTTAATTAAAAAAACAACAATCTACATAGTATTAGATTTTGTTATTCATATTATTCATAATTGAATGCAAAGTATCTTGAAAAATTCAAAATGCCAATTTTAATACACCAAAAATATTAATAATTAATATATCTGATATTGCTTGTTCAAATTTTCCATAAGGTGCTTTAAAGCCAATTTTTAATTGACATTTAATTTTAAAAATTTAATTGGTTTAAAATGCATACCATATTTTCTATAAAGGGGTTGTTATTCTCGTATTTGCTACCAAGATTGCCAGTAGAACAAACACACTATGTTTTCTGTTTTCAGTCAAGCATCCATTAGTTGTATTCTTAGAAAAAGGAGGAATAGGGTTAGGTTTAGTTGTATTCTTAGAAAAATGAGGAATAGGGTTGTATTTTATGAATTATTTTTTTTTGGTTTAATTCAAAATTTTGAACGATTCTATGAATATCTAGGTCAGTTGAAATTGGACAAAACCCATAAAACAAAATTATGAAACATATAGATCTTCAATCAATCATGTTGAAGGCAAGCTACCCTGAAATTTTAACCAAATCCAGCCCTTTTTATTTAAATTGAAAATAGGGCCTTTTTGGATAAATTTAACTTAATCCCTAGAATGGCCGTGCAGGTTCAAAGTCCCGTGGGTAGAATTCAACGAATTTATATCGGTTTCATAAAATAACAATTCAGTATTTTAAATATTTTATTTTTTAAATATTTTTTTAAATATATATATTTTTATTAGTTTTACTTAAATTTTGATAAAAAAAATTATTGGAATTACATATATTATAGGTTGAAATTGCACTATTTAAATATTTAAATATAAAAAAGATTTTTTAAAAAGCTAAATCCATTTATACATTCAAAAATACAATTTAAATGATAGAAAATTACAATTTCACATGTGTAGATAATTAATTTTTTTTCTTCCACACAATAAAATATTTAAACTATTATATTATGTGAGGAATCATGCAAAGATAGAGACTCCTGTGATTGAAAAATATTGAAAAAGAGCCATAATACAATATCGTACACTGAATGATATTGTTTGGCATCCACCTAATTTTTTATGTTACAGCGGGTATGGGCATGTCTTGTGAAGACTGTACTGACCAAAGCATCCATTGTATCTTTTCTGTTCTTTTACTCAAAATCTGTTTGCAGTAAAGATTGTACAAGGTTAAAATCTATACTTGGTAAAACCCTAGTTCTAGTTTGTGTGTGATGGATGGATCCGTTACAGGGGGCGGGCGGGAGTCGCCCCCTCCATACGCTAATGCCATGACATTCCATGCTATGGTCACAACTTCTATCAAGAATTCTAAGCCCCAACCTTCGCATTTTGTAAAGAAATTAGATGAAACTCCGCAAGTTAAAGTCCCCCCCTCCTTTGTTAGGAAGAAGGCTTTGGCTCTAGCAGATTGCGGGTTGATTAGTCAATTCATGGGCATTTGGACCTCGCCGAAGTCTTTGGCCTTTTGGCTGCAAAAAAACTGGAAGCCCCTCATCAAAGGATCCTTGAATCATTTTTTATGCGGGAGGGGGTTTTATGCCTTCCTTTTTGAGTTTAAAGAAGATCGAGATTTGATTTTTCGAAGCAGACCATACTTTTTGGGAGCCAGAGGGATGTATTTGAACAAGTGGACACTAGATTTTAGTCCATAAAATGATGTATCTTCTGACGTTTCGACGTGGGTTCATCTTCCACACCTCCCCCTCCATTGTTGGAGTGATGATGCCCTCTAGTGCATCGACAACTCCTTCGACAAATATGTCAATAGGGTGGAACCGAAAGAAAAATATGTTCTCATGTGCCAGAATATGCGTTGAAGTTGATATGGAAAGGGGTATTCCTAAAGCAGTGCTCATTACATTGCATAATTGGCAACATGTGCAACAACTCAACCACACACTATTGATGTTTGGTAGCTACGGGAGGAACCTTTCCTCCAATGTAAACCTATCTTAGATGTGGGAAGATTCTAGAAGTCCAGGAATACCATTAAAAAATAAGAAGTTTCTAGAAGAGAAGTATGCTCACCCAGGAATTAAAAAATTTAATTAAGACTCCCAGATGAGAAGTCAACCCAAGGAGAAGTGACTGAAAGATTATAAATAGGTGACGTCTTGGCTCATTTGGAGACACAACACACTCTCACTCACTGAGGTAAAAGGTGCGCAAGTCTGAGGAAGGAAGGGTGACGCAGTAACCTAGTCTTGGAGTTATTTTGGTGGTGATCTCTCTCTCTTGTGCACTATCTCTCCGTTGATGGGCCATAATGACTTGTTCAATCAGATGAGGGAAAACGCCCAATAACATGTGCCAATCAGACCTACTTTCATTTGGGGTAGAATTTCCCGCGAGTTTATGGGCCTCGCTACTGCTTAGAATTAAAAGAATAAAAAGGGGAAAAACAACGAGCTGCCCCCCAAAGAGTTCTAACTAATTCTAAGTCTAATCTAACTAATTCTAACCTCTCCCGTGAGCAAAGATAATAAATGAGTACAATGAAAGGTAATATCTAGACGACAGAAATAGTTCATGACAACCCAGACATTTTAGCACAATAATATTGCAAAAATCTTTTCAAATAGTTGAAAATGAAATCTTTTACATCATTCCTGCACCCATAAGAAATCACAATAGTAAGAGATTATAGATACTAAGCACATAAATAGTTCATATGATCAATACCCAAAAAAAGTAAAACACAAATACAAGTGTAGAATAGTCCCACAAGCACTTGCATACAATTATGACCTCAAAATGCCTCCTGCTCTTTATTACTCAAAAGTAAAAGTACCATCTTTTGTTACAAAGGGAAAAAGTCAAGTCTCTATTCCATGGGTTCTTTTTACTCAAAAGTAAAAGTACCATCTTTTGTTACAAAGGGAAAAAGTCAAGTCTCTATTCTATGGGTTCTTTTTTATAAGGCAAGAGAGAGACCCTTGAGTTCTCATCACTATTCCTTTCATTTTCCTTCTGTTTTTCTTCTCTCATCTCGAAAATCGACACATGTAAGCGTTACATAGATAAATTGAACATACTCACGAGTCATTATTTTCTTCCTCAGACAATTTACAAATGATATATATTTAAAAACACTCATTGCCTCTGTCCATTCACGCTATCTTTTGTTTTTTAGAAGTTCCTAGGCATTTCTGGTTTTGATCTACAGAATGTGATCATTGTGGCTTATTATCCTTTTTCATACCTTTCCGTTGAGCTATTCCTAGCTTGATTTTGTTGGTTGCAGCTCAAGATATGATGATTTGAAGTCCGCATACCCGATTTTTCGTCCAAATTCGTATTCCACCTATGTTTTGCATTTTGGGGCCATTTCCACTTTCAATCTACTAGCAATTTCTATCCCAACCTATTCTTCACTCTTCCAACTTTCCATCAATTCCCCCTGTGCCTGATTCCGTCTCTCGTAGCTCCATATATGGCTTCCTGAAATTGGTATGGCCAATTTTCTCCCAAATTTGTGGGTCTCTATTTTCTGCATTTTCCATCATTTTCTATCAACCTTCTAGCCTGGATACCTACATCAATGCGTTCTTCTGTCTGATACCTTTCCAACGAGGTATCACGAGCCTTATTCCGACACCTGTAGCAAAATATATGGTTGTTTAAAATTTCTCACTCAATAGCCACTGACCAAGCCCGTGGATTAATCTAGACCATTAATTCTCGAACCTGCAAAAGGGAAAACCCACCAGATCAACGGTTCTGGTCAGTTGTCCTTCGTACCTAAAAAATGGTAGAGTTTGAGTTTGGAGCTTCACTTCAGAGTCTTTCTATCTCTTGTTCAATTCCCATCCCGATATATTAACTATGAGAGCAAGATCTAGCCGTTCAACATATCTAGATAAATCTACATCGTCCATCGGGGGATCTATTTCGTAGTCTACTCTAATGTTCAATGAAAAGGGATCGAAGAAAAGAATCAAAGAATATTCTTTCTTCGATTTTTGTGCCAAAGGTGAAAGCTAGAAAAAGGGGCAATGATGCGCATTCAAAGCTGATTATTTAATGTCTAGGAAATTTATGAAGTTTCATGGTATCAACAAGGGGTATCGAAGAATATTCCCTCATAGCTTTGTTTTGCAAGTGAAAGATCTGGATTGTCCTTTCAGTGACGATCAATAGTCACGATTAAAATTCATTCAGAGTCTGAATTAGACCATTCAAAGTGTTAACTCAGACCATCCAAAATTATAACCCGAATACTTTTGCACGAAAAATATTCGACCGTTCATTCAGCGAAAAGATCGATGGCTTGGGAGAGTTTCTCTTTGGCAATCTTCTGGAGGCTTAAGCTTGCAAAAATTTTCCAAGTAATAATCTCGTGGTTCTGATGTTGGTTGCTTGGAAGGAAAAGAGGCTTAGCTCCAAAAGAGCCTACGTAATTCGCCACAGAATTCAACTGTGAACACCACTCCTATGTTAAATAAGAAGACAAGGATTTAATCTGAGGTAGTGAAGGAACATTCACTAACTCAGAAATAGAAAGAAAACTCTGTATTGTGGGTACCGTAGCCATAAGGCCATCAAATCCAAGAACAAATGAAGGTCGTCAATTGGATAACAAGTGAGATGCAATCCCCATTCATTAGGGGAGGGTCGTTAGAGTGATTTGTTATAGTAGAAGTAGATGTACTTCGATGGAGAAGGACTCCGACAATGAAGAATGTGAATGCCAAGGACGATGAAGCTCTGACATCATTGTCGGAGTATGTGATCGAAAGGCTGGAAAGAAGAGTCAAGACAAATCCCAACGACGATGAGGATAGGTGGTGGGCGCCACATCAATGTTAGCGCCACGTCAGATGAAACAAGAGAGTGTGAGCCGCACAGATGCCACGTGGGAGTGGGAAGAAAAGGTGAGATTTGGTTAGAGGAAAAGATGGAGGAAAACCCAATAGGTCTTGGGCCTAGGTTTCGGGAGAAAATGAAATCCAAAAGAAGAATCCGATAGAGATTAATCCAAAGAGGCTAGGGGACAGGTCTGTAGTGAAGGTGGATCCAACATCCTTATAATCTTAGGACCTCAGGGAAATAATAAAAGGATAAGCCCGGTAAGGATCAAAGTGAAGATTCTAGAAAAGGATGAAAAAATTTCCCCACAAGCCTCTCAAGGCTGGAGCAGATATGCAAACAAAGTTTCCTTACAAACCTTCTCCTGCAAAACAAAAGAATGTGATCAACCATGTAATCAAGGAAGACTAGCTAATACAATAAACAATATATTCCCTTCCTTTAATCCAACTTATAAGAAAGTGTTAGGTTTATTGAACAATAATATGGTGACTGTAGATGAGTGTTCTAAGACTACATAAGCTAGTTCAAAGCAGAAGAGTAGAATCCATATGCAAGAGCATAAGTATGAATTCATGAATCATAACATGTCAACAAGAGGATGCATAAATTGAATTAGGCAATCAACAAATATTCAGCCACAACCTTATCCGAGACATGCAATAGAGCATCAAACCGTGCAGCCAAATAGGATCATCAAACACTTCAGAATCAACAAAAAGTCTGAAGACAACGTGTCAAGTCCATCATACAAATGTCATCAAATATAACAGTCCAATAAGCATTATGAAGACATTTGAAATCATCAGATTGGGAGGAATAATGAGCACCCATCAAAGACACTCATCCATCAAGATAAAAGCCCCAACTCCTTCAAAGCAGGGAAAGCGATAACATTAGATTCAAACGGTAGAGGATTAGGCAATAGGGTTGAAATTTTAGTAGGGGGCCCCTTTCCTTTCGCTTGTAAAAGCAAAAGTAAAGGTGGGTTTTTGTGGCTACAAAAATCTCCTAGAGGGTGCACTATCTCTGTATGGTGCTATTGCAGTTGTGGAGCTACTTCTAGGCGCTAGCCTTGTGCTAGGTTTTGATTCTTGTCTGTAAGATCTAAGGAGCTAGTGAATGGTGTGAATTTGTGAAAGGAATTCATCTAAGAAAGGTTGTTGGGTTTTTCCCCCATTTGGGGTTTTCCCAGGATAAGTATCTTGTGTACTTTGTCTACTATTTATTTTGCTGCTATGGCATAATTGTTAATGTTAACTAAGTAAAGAACCCTATTGTTCTATAAGAAAAGGAAAATCTAACAGGTTATGGGCCCACCACGCTGTCGTTGCACAGTAACCCTAGAAAGCTAGTTTTAGCACTATCCCAAAGGTGTTGGGATTACCCTTTACATAGAGCAGTGTGTCCTATCCTAGCGTACCTTCTACAACACTCAATTTGTAGATTAAAGGAATTTGAAAATTGCAGAAAATTCCCAAGCTAGGGTTTCCATTAACAAAATGTTTTCCAACATGAGAATAGAAGACAGATTGAATGGAGTAGACAACTTCATATACTGGAAGCATAGAATACAACTCATTCTAGAAGAGAATGAATTATTGGATCACGTCAAGAAGATGCTTCCAAAACCCGAAGACAAAGAAGCAAAGGAAAAGTTCAAGAAGAATTAAGTCAAAGCCAAGAGTATCTTGACAGAATCAATCAAGGATCGCCTGATACCGAATGCATCTGATCCAGGTGGATATCGGTGGCCACCCACCTTTTCCAACTCACTCAGAGCAATTTTCTGGCAATTTTGGCAATTTTGGTAATTTACTATTTTTAGCAATTTTTAACTTCTAGAGATATTTTGAGGACCTAAATGAAGGCTTTTTAGGATCGAGCTTCTCAATGATATCCAGAGGCTTTGATTGAGCCCCCAAAATGAATCTCCTTGACGATACCTTTCCAACGGGCTATTGTGTGCCTAAAACGAAGATCGTATGCAAAAGTTATGACCCCGGAAAGTTGATGTACCAACTTAACCAAACAGGGACCACATGAATTTTGGTGCTTCATCTCCTAGGGTTAGGTTTTTGGATGTCTAGGGTTTTTGACATTCCTATTTATCGTAAAAAAGGACTTCATATCCTCATTGTAATCATATTCTTGAGAATGAGCGCAACCATCGCATATCTTCTTAGAAATAAGCCGCCACCATTCCAGCAAGCTTGTTTTCCGCTGCATTTTACAGTTTCAACTTATTTCCTTATTGAATAGAAAACCAGTTTTATTGTATCTCTGTTATTTTGTGTTAAGCATATTTTAATAATCTGTATTCATTTCGTTTTGATAATAAAATTTGGATCAGTGGTATCAGAGCGGTCTTCTCCTTGTCGTCTTAATGCATGTCCCCAACGAGGTCAGGGTACAAAGAATTGGGTCTCGAGCTTGTTTCTCTTAAGGAAAAAATATATCGCACGCCCAAGCGACCTCTCATGTCAGGAGAAAATAAATATGACGGGACAATAGATCCTTTCAAAATGTTGCTTGACGAATCCCTCACGCAACAGAGGAACGAGATGACGGATAGTTTCGTGCAAATCCTTCGGAGGCTACCAACAGGTGACACATCTTCCTCGAGTGGAGGTGCTTCCCCCTTCAAGGTACAAATCAACTTCGATATTCCTATATTTGAAGGTCAGATAGACGCAGATGTTGTAGACAAGTGGTTGAATCTACTAGAAGGGTATTTTTCTTTCCATAACTTTTCGAATAGAGAAAATATTACTTTTGCTCTCCTCAAAGTTGTTCCCCATGTCAAAGATTGGTGGGAAAATTTATGTGAGAAAAAGGTAACAAAGGAACCCTCATTATTTACAGTCGCGACCACCTGAGAATCCTTTAGGAATGCTATTAAGGAACAATACTACCCTTTCAGAAGTTATGATGACTTTCATACCAAATGGACCACATTGCGGCAAGAAAGAGACCAAGCAATG
The DNA here is from genome assembly GCA_010110895.2 of Picea sitchensis. Lineage (NCBI taxonomy): Eukaryota > Viridiplantae > Streptophyta > Pinopsida > Pinales > Pinaceae > Picea > Picea sitchensis. The sequence goes on from SNQJ01S0192297.1 coordinate 8,282, forward strand.
CCAGAGTTCACAAATGTCTTCCATACCTTGTGCACCAATATGGGTATCAAATATTCAGAGTGACATCTGGTGCTCAAGTATCACAATGCTCTGCATAGATACATCTAGACCAACTTTCCATTCAAGGACGAAGTATATTGATGTACAATACCATTTTGTGAGAGACATGGTGGAAAGCAAGATGGTGTCATTGGAGAAGGTAGACACTTTGGATAACATGAAAGACTCTTTGATCAAGTCTGTGAGTGTTGTGAAGTTCTCTTGGTGTAGAGAGGAAATGGGAATTGTTTCTCTATATCTATGAACAAAAGTTCAATTTCTCCTGTATCAACAAAGAATACAACACATGGGAGAATGTTGGGTTGTTATATTCTTTGCAGTGAAAGAATAGTCATCTGAATGTCTAGTTGAGGTGGATAGAATGAGTGATGAGTTAAGTTGAGTCAATGGTTAAGTCGAGGTCAAAGTGATCAATCGAGAATTTGAATTCGAAGTGATCGATGAGAAGTTGAAAGGTCAACCAACAGGAGGTTGATGGGAGGTTGAGTGTCATCCAACTAAAGACCAACTAGAGATCGTCTAGGTTGTCGACTAGTACTCAATTGTAACAAAATCCTGAGATTTGCAGGATTGCAACCAATCATTTGCGTGGATCTTTAACTATTTTTGGGGGCCATGATTTAGGGTTTTGCATGTTGTAAAGCCTATAAATAAGGCATGTTGTAATACTATAGAAAACTAATCTTTATATGAAGGTTGTTGGTCATGTAGATGCAAGTCGAATTGACTACAAGGTTATTCTTGTTGATGATTATAGCTATGTGAGACATTCTCCAGCTTACAAACCTGTGAGATGTGGATCATTGCATCCATGAGAAAATATTATACATCTTACAAACCTGAGAGAAATCCCCTGAAGAGGGTATGTGGTTCCTACCTGAGACAGAGCTGGAATGTAGAGATGACCTCCTCCATTCAGAGAGTTGAGAAGAACTCCATATGATTATCCAGTGGGAAAGGCGATCTGTTGAGTTAGTCATGCATGTGGCTAAGCACAAAGTGAACGTGTGAAATCCCAAAGTGTTGGGTGCATCATCATGAGAACAAAAATGAAGATGATGTATTAGCCTCCTCTGAGCAACAGATTTGACAAGAAATTCCATATGATTCTCCTGTGTGAGGCAGTGGGAAAGAAGATCTGTTGAGTGGACGTGCCTGTGGACGAGCATGGGTGAACCTGTGAAGATATGGTTCTTTTGTGTAATGCAGTGAGCCAGAGATATGGACATCCCTATGGATGTGCCCCTAGTGGATGAGCACTAATGGGTGTATCAGATCCTTTTCTATATTGATTAAGAGTCAAACCTTCCTGTAACCCTAATTGTAATGTAAAGGGTACAGGTCGGCTCCACCTTAATGTAACTGATAATTAATGTAAAAGATAATTAATCTGCTTAATATTAATTATATTATAAGTTAGTGAGGTCGACCTTTTTGTGCCAATATAAACTTTTGTTGACAGGTTCAGGTTAGTATAAGTAAAGGTAAATTCCCCATTGAGGAAACATATCTTTCAAGTGAGTTTGGAAATTTCAGCAAGTACACCTTCTTGGGAAAAGTGTGCACCTCTCTTGGGAGCTAGTCTTTTAGGGTTTCAGCACCCTCTTGTGTGATAGGTTTTATCTTGGTGGTGAAGGTCTTTCTCTTGAGGAATATGGAAAAGGATTTGGCTGTGTTTTATTCCCTTGTTGAGAAGGGTTTCCCATGATACTTCTTGTGTTCTTGTGCATGGTGCTTCTTCTTGTGATCTTGGTTGTTGCAACATTTATGCTTATGGTTAAATGATAAAAATGAAATTAACTTCATGCTTAAACTAGCTTATTGAAAAATCAACATGGTATCAGAGCATAAGTCTTGGAGAACCCATTGCAGAAAACTTCAAGGAAAACCGTCCACTTTTTGTAGAACCGTACAACCCTCCTAGGGTTTCTAGAAATTCCGTACGACCCTCCTTCTTTCTCATTTTCAGCCCTTAATACTTGGACGTTGGGGATAATTTTGGCATATGAGTGTATGGCCTCCTTCAACACACCTCCAACAAGATTCAGATTTCATTTCCGAGCATTTTGACTTTTTGGCCCTAGGGTTTCTTCATGATCCATGGGAAGGATTCCCATGTGTGCAGACTAAAGAAGGCCTTGTATGGACTAAAGCAAGCACTCAGGGCTTGGTATGCCAGGATAGATGGATATTTGATGATCTTGGGATTTACCAAGAGTGAGGCAGATCCTAACCTCTACTATAAGGTTGAGGATGGATGCCCATTGATCTTGGTTCTATAAGTAGATGATCTATTTCTAACAGGGAACGAGAAGCTCAATAATGGGTGTAAGAGGGAGATCACTTTAGAGTTAGATATGAAGGATCTAGGTCCGATGCATTAATTTTTGGGATTGGAGGTATGGAAGATATCATATGAGATTTTCCTTAGCCAAGGAAAATATACTGTTAAGATCCTGAAGAAATTCGGGATGATGGACTGCAATTCCATGACCACACCTATGACGATAAATTTGAAGCTCTTGAGTGAAAAATATTCAGATTTGGTGGATCCCACGATATACAAACAATTGATTGGATCCTTGATGTACTTGGTTAACACCAGTCCAGACCTATGCTTTGTAGTGAACACCTTGAATCAACACATGGTTGAACCTAGACAGGTACATTGGATGGAAACAAAGCATATGTTGAGGTACCATCATGGTACAATTGGATATGGATTGATATATGTCTCAGGTGGAGATGTGAAGCTATAGGGATATACAGATTCTGACTGGGTAGGGAGTGCAATGGATCAGAAGAGTACTTTCAGATGTTGTTTCAGTTTGGGATCAGGCACAATATCATGGTTGAGAAGAAAGCAGACTTCAGTGGCACTCAGTACATCAGAAGCAGAGTATATCGCAACAAGTGTGGAAAGTCATGAAGCAGTGTGGCTCCAAAAGTTGTTTGCATGATATTTGATCTAGAGTTTCAACCAACTTTGATACATTGTGACAATCGAAGTTGCGTAAAGCCTACCGAGAACCCTGTATTTCGTGACAGTTATAAGCATATAGAGATCAAATTTCATTACATCCGGTACATGGTGCATAGAGGAGATGTGGAGCTGCAGTACATATCCATAGATGAGAAGATAACAAACATTCTCACCAAGCCCTTGTCAAGAGTGAAGTATGAGTACTTCAGGGACAAGCTTGGAGTGTTGTTGAATGTCCACCCTCGTTGAGAGGGAGGTGTGTTGTTTCTTCTCATGCCGACTAACCCCTCTTGCCAAGAGTTCTCTGGATCAATCACGTGAGGTGATTGAGGGGGTAATGTACTCTTGGACCTGTTGAGAGAAGAAACATCACACACGTAGTCGTAAGACTATGGCGGAGGTTGCGTGACTCCAGATAATAGATGTGTGCTACTTTGGTTGTTGCATACCACTGGCGGAGACAATGTGTCTCTGGACAGTAGTTGTGTGTTACTGCAATGGATGTGTTCCACTGGCGGTGACTATGTATCACTAGATAGTAGTTGTGGACTACTTGGAAGTAATTGTGATCTATTGGATGACATTGTAGTAGTTGTGTGCTACTAACTGATTTTCATGGAGATTACCAGATCACTTGGATTTAGCTATGTGTGCTATCATTTGATCGCAGAGACTATGCCTGATGATTCGAGCTACTGAAGGCATTGTAGCAATCGTGTGCTTTCTATCAGATTGCATAGTAGTTAATGAAATACTAGATGAAGACATCATGAAAGATACCTCCATAGCTAAGAGGGAGTGTTGATGTTTGGTAGCTGCGGGAGGAACCTTTCCTCCAATGTAAACCTATATTAGATGTGGTAAGATTCCAAAAGTCCAGGAAGACCATTAAACAACAAGAAGTTTCTAGAAGAGAAGTAGGCTCACCCATGAATTAATTAAGTTAATTAATACTCCCAGATGAGAAGTCGGCCCAGGAAGAAGTGACTAGAAGATTATAAATAGGTGATGTCTTGGATCATTTGGAGACACAACACACTCTCACTCATTGAATTAAAAGGTGCGCAAGTATGAGGAAGGAAGAGTGACGTAGTAGCCTAGTCTTGGAGCTATTTTGGTGGTGATCTCTCTCTCTTGTGCACTATCTCTCCTAGAAGGTGCACTATCTCTGTATGGTGCTACTGCAGTTGTGGAGATACTTATAGGTGCTAGCCTTGTGCTAGGTTTCAATTCTTATCTATAATTTCTAAGGAGCTAGTGAATGGTTGGACATTGTGAAAGGAATTCATCTAAGAAAGGTTGATGGGTTTTCCCCCATTTGGGGTTTTCCTAAGATAAATCTCTTGTGTACTTTGTCTATTATTTATTCTGCTGCTATGGTGTAATTTTTAATGTTAACTAAGTAAATAACCCTACTTTTCTATAAGAAAAGGAAAATCTAACATGAGCAACTTCCTTTCAAATGCAAGCTCAACCATGAGTATGGACATTTTGCTAAAAATTGTAAGAACTCAGACGCATCTCAGTTCCATGGCAATGGGAAAGAATAACAATGACAAGTTGTGTCAAAATATTCTGATGCTACTAGTAGTAATAGTAATAGGATCCCACCCTCATCTAGCCCTAGTTTTTGCTCCTCTAGACCCTCCCAAAAGGACTCAACACATCCTCACAAGTCCTCTGGAAACCCCCATTATGATACAAAGATTCCCCCCAAAAATAACTATGAAATCCTCTCGCAGATGATAGATAAATAAGTGAAATCAATGCTAGTGGTCCAAGTGGTCAAATATACCCTTCTGGAGCCTCCTTCAGTCCATCCCCCCTAAGGGATGCCTTTGGCTAAGGGCGAAGTACTTTTTAAATCGAGAGAAGAGAAGAATATCTCTTTTGATTTTCCTATGAGCGAGAATGCGGTTCTCTCTGATTTGGGCTTGAAAGAAGTAGAAAAATATAGATATGCAAAGGTCACATTCCCCGAATCTAAAGTTAGGGATCCTAAAGTAGAAATTTTTGTAGAAGAAGAGTAAGATGACAAGGCCTATGAAGAGAATCTTTGTAGAAGATCAGGATGGAAGGCAAGACAAATAATTCAAGAAGAGTGAGCAAATAAAGACATCATGCTAGGGTCTCAACAAACTTTACCTAAAATGGCGGGGGTTTCCAAGACACCAAAAAATACAAGAAGCAATGTGGCATCCAAAGGGGGTTCTTCCCCAAACCCACCTAAATAATAATTTTAGTCTCCTGGAATTGCAGGGGTTTAGGAAATGACTCAAAATTTGTCGTTGTCTGGGATCTAATTCGAAACGAGAAGCCAACAATTCTCCTGATCCAAGAGACTAAAATGAAGGCTGAAGAAGTAAGGAAAATAACGATGGGATTGTGGAAACATTATGAAATTATTGTAGTAGACTAAGGGGGGTTTTGGTGGACTTTGCACTCTTTGGAATACAAAAGAGCTATGTTTTCTTTTCCCCTTCCAAACACAACATTGGATATTAACTAAATTCAGGTTTGTGCATAGTGATAATAATTTAGTGGTCATCAATGTGTATATTCCAATAAGCCCACTGGAAAAATCAGCTTGTTGGAGATCTATTTTAAGCCTTAAGGACTCGAAATACTCGATTGATTGTATTCTAGACGGTGATTTCAATGCTATTTGAAACAACTCATAAAAATGTGTTGTTTTCTTCTGAGGGGACCCCTTGTGTGAAAAAATGGAGGAGTTAATTGCTGTATGGGACCTCCTTGATGTTAAGCCACAAAGACGAAAATTCACCTGGTCAAAAAAGTGCTTTGGGCTAGGCCATATTGTTTCTTGCCTAGATCGATTCCTTGTCCATAGTCGCTTCCTTTCTCAAGATACTGCTTTAAAGTTCTATATTCTACCTACTTTTGTATCTAATCACAAGATGATCTCTCTTCATTTGCAGAGGATTCTCGAATATGACCCCCTTCCCTTCCTCTTTAACCCTTTGTGGCTCGAATCTCAAGATGTGATTGGGTTGGTGGAAAGTGCTTGGAACAATTGGAGTCCTAGGACCCCTGTGTAGTTTTGGGGAGAAAAAGATTTAATTGGTTAAAAAATATCTCAAGAGTTGGGATAAAGTATATTTCAACCCTCCTTTAAAGGAAAAGGAACAAGTAAGGGAAAATATGGACAATCTCTAAAAAAGAATGGAAGAAAATGAAATCACTGATAAATTGCAGTGAGAAGAACTCCAGCTTCAAACACAATATCAAAGGCTGCTAAGGCGAGAAGATGAATTATGGTGCCTTAAATATCATAGTCTATGGCTGAAAGTGGGTGACATGAATACCGTTGTTTTTCATAACCAAGCTCAAGTACAATTATCTAGGAACAACACGAAAACAATTACTTTAGAGAATGACTCTAGAATAGTATATTTTGAAAATATTAAGGTTGGATCTAGACACCATTTTACTTCCCTATACACTCGGCATGAAGAAGTAGAGGAAAAAATGTGAAATCCATATTGAAATTCATTCCACACATTATTACTGAAGCCTGATAACTTGATTTTGAATGAACCCATAGAGGAAGCTGAGTTTTTTGTTTCAATTTGGAGCCTTGGTCTGGACAAAGCCTCAGGGCTAGATGGATTTTCCATATCCTTCTACAGTTATTCTTGGGACTGTTGATCCAAATTTTTTATCAGATAGTGCTCTCCATTTTAGTCACCCTTAGGATGATTCTTACACTTTTCCTTGCTTGTTTTCTTTACTTTTCTTCTCTTACATCAAAAAATTCCCAAGCACTTAGTCATGTTTCAAATGATGCGGAGTGGGCCAACAAAAATCTTAAGTCCGCATGTCTGTAAGTCCCTTGTCTTGTCGGTCCACCTTCCCATTGTTGACACTTCTTATCTTTTAC